>MU741347.1:118253-178643 GCA_026770625.1 Nicotiana glauca
TCGAAGGCTCAATCGACGATTTCCTTTATTTTTCTTCTCTTTGTCAGATTTTGGGGTATTCGCATCCCTGGGCGATGCTTCTCTCATCAAGGTGGCCTTTCCCAGACCTGCGCAAATACAAAATATAAACATGGGGAATGAGGGCGCAATTGGTGATAGTTCTTGTGAGAGATTCAGTTACAGCAGAAGTGAGGACTCACCATGGTTCTTGGCATCCCATCAAGCCCTAGACAGGTCATGCCACATGTGCTCAACATATGAGCAAGTCGAATCTAAATGGCTAACCCAGCCTGAGAGATCCTTAACCACGCCAGGGTACATCATGGCAGCAGCATCAGCAGAGGAAGTCAGTTCATGGGAAGATTGATCCAAAGGGAAAGAAAATAACTAATTCGCGTATCCACTTACGTTTCGTGTTCCACATTTTAGGGAACGGCATTTTTCCCACCGGAATCAGGTTCGAGGTCCTAACTCGGACAAAAAGGCTCATCCACCCTCCATTCCAAACCTTGTCAGTACACGTAAAAAGACTTTCGAGGCCCGATATTGGAGCTTAATCAGGCCCCTGTGGAAGAGTCGTGAACTGTACATCCTGATCAGATGGTCGAGGGTGAAGGGCATCCCCTCAATCATGTTGGCAAAATATCTGATCATGTAAAGAATACGCCAAAACCATGGATGAATTTTGCTGAGAGTCACTCGATATCGTTCACGGAATTCGAGGATCACAGGGTCTATTGAGGCAAGGATAGCTCCACCGGGCCAAGAGTAAATGGATAGGTATACACACTAAGGAAGACAACCTTGTATGTATATCCTCCCCCCCCCCGAGAAGGAATCTCCACCAGTACCGCGTCCCCCCCGCGGTAGTCGGTCTTCATATTCTCACCGTCTGCTACTAAACTAATATATCGGGACATGGGTTCACATTATCCCGGCTTCGAAGAAGGCTTGTCGACCTTAAAATCAAAGGTCGTTTCGCAGGACCCTGAGATGCATTCCTCAAGATGAGGGGGTACCGTGGCCTTGCCCTTAGACAAGCGTGAAGAAGAGGAAGGCACATCTTCCTGAGGGAAAGGTGGAAGTCTTCGCCATTCTTGTTAAAATATTTCAGAGGAGAAATTGTAATCAGAGAAAGAACGCAAGAGAGAAATAAGAAGAACTCTTTTGAAGGCTTGATGATACAATGAGAAATGAGGGCGAAGGAAGAAGTATTTACATAGGTCAATCATGTACATTGGATCAAGCCAAAAGATAGCCAACCATTCTAATCAATTCAAAGGCTTTTCAAGGGATGTGTGGATGCAAACTTTAGGCACTTTTTCGGTCACATCAATCGCTTGATATAGCCAGCTGATATCATGATGGAAGTATCAAAGAGGCAAGAATTCAAGACCGTTTCTTATCGTTTTCACTTTAAGAAATGCGGGGACTATCTGCATACGGCTAAAATTGGATAGCCCGATTTTATGACCGTTATGACATTCCACGGCCCGCCTCCAGAAGCCTCGAGGCACAGTTTGAGGTTTAACCCCGAGGTTCCCTATGCTCGACCTCGGGGCAACACAAATCGGTGGCTACCATGGACAAGCAGGAAGTTCCCAAGGCACTTGACCAAAGCTGACAATACGTGCAAGAATAGTACTAGTCTGTACCAGACTAGTAAATAGATGTACCAGCTACGTTTCTTTGTAATAATTACACATGTACTATTTTGGGATTCCCCCTCCTATATAAAGGGGACCATTATCATTTTGTAAAACACATGATATTCAATACAAGAACAAGAAATTCTCTGCTCTCTAACTTAAACAATCCCTATTGTCTTTCCTCTGATTTTATTGCTTACATTTATTGTGTTCTATTAATTGTTATTCATTTATTACTCATTATTGATCAGAAAGAGACATCATCAAGGCCCTCAGAACTGTTAGTCCTTGATCGATCACCCCCGGTTAAGCTCATTAGCTCCAGCTCGAGGCCCTGATTCACAGTTATCCGGTTTGCATAATATATTGTCTTCAAGCTCTTATCTCATTTTCTTAACTCACACTTAGTACCTATTATCTAAAAACTAGCATTAAAATAAATCACGTAACTTTAGAATTACAAAATCAAATTTAATTGTAAATACCATTTTCAAGGTAAACATAATCAAAAAATAGAAAATAAATAAAACAAATAAAACTATAATATTAAAAATTATGAGTTGGAACGAGTTTATCGAATTGACAAATAACTTGTTGAAAATTGATTATCGTTGAAGACTTGAAGACTTCCATTCACCAACTTTATATTTTTTTCACAAATTGTAACAATAAAGTAAGAAATAGTAGCAATTATAGAAGAAAATTAGTGAGAGATTGATGATTTTGTGAGAAAAATAAAAGAATGGGCAGTATTTATACTTTAAAATAGGGAAAAAGTATAATTATAAAAAGTTTGGGATTAAAACAAAGTTGAGGGAGGGGGGAGGGGTTAATTGATATTTTTTAAATAGCCAACGATTTAAAATCCCAGACGAGCAGATTTTTTTTTTAAAATTTCTGACCGTTGGGACCGTTTGGGACCAATAAAGACCCATCCGGTCCCGTTCTCAAACGCTGCCGGTCTTGCGGTCTTTTTGAGAAGTACCGGCTCAAAAGAATGGCCCACCCCCACGCTCCCGGTTCTAACCCATTAAGGCCTGTTTAGGCTCAGAAGCCCACATGGTCCGCAGTCCCGAGCCGGTACTGGGCCTAGACCGGCCCACATGCCATCCTTAATTGTTGACTACGATTTTCAAAATTTTAAGTTTGATACCTATCCTTTCTTCTTTTTTTGTCTTGTTTATGAATGTACAAATAATTTCAACCACAAGGGCTTCCCTATGATATGCCTAAAAGCCACAAAAAAATGGTGGAAGCTTCTTTATTCCTCACTTATTTCCCCTTTTGGACTATGGAGGCGGTATTCAGGATTTAAGTTTGATCAATTCATTCTTAGTTATCCACCTAATGAACTTTTGCAATTATGAGTTTAAATATTAGTATATTTTAATGATATTCACACACGCACCCCTCAAATGGATTTAAACTATCCACTCAACTTAACCAACCATAGAAAGTTATATTCTATTCCCGTAACGTCAATATCTCTTTAAGATTATTAGAAAATTTAAAAAAAAAATTGAAGAAGTAAGGGTTTGATATGACATATTACTGTCCTTAAAGAGATATTGTATGTATATATTTGAGCAGTGGCGCAGCCACGTTTTATGAAGGGGTTGTCAAATGACACCCCTTCGCGGGGAAAAAATACACTATGTAGGTAGGTAAAAAAACTTTATATGTATATATATTATGTATTGACTCTCTTTAATTTCTCGGTCTGTTTACTTTTATATATTTTGACACCCCTTAACAAAAATTCTGGCTCTACCACTGAATTTGAGTAATACAATCAAAGTCCTATATGATCCAACAAAAACCTCGTTATACTTTAAATTAGCTTAGCTACTCTAGGAGAATCCTTGTATTTATAAACTTGAGAAATTTCATGAACAGATATGACTGTTCCAAAATATAAACTTCCAAATGTTACACATTGTTTGGCTAGTAAATCCTGTTTAGAGATTGGAAATTCGAATAGTAAGAAGCTCAAAACTCTTCCAAACAAACACCTAACACTCTTATGCTGAAGGAACATATATATATATATGTTCCTTCAGCATAAGAGTATTAGGTGTTTCTCCATATTTTCTTAGCATAATTAGTTTTCCTATCTAATGAAGGAAAGGACAACATATTTATCATATTGGGTTTTTCTTTTTCTAAAAGGAAAATATAATTCTTCCATATTTGTCTAGTCCCTTTTCTTGTAGGAAAAGGTCTTGGATTCTATAAATAGAGGATCCGTCCTTCTCATTCAATTAGTATCCACAATATAGCCATATGGGGTTTGATAGTAGTGTTTAGGGGGAGAACTTTACGGGACAAGTGTTAGTGTATCACTTCTGTTTGCCTCTACGTGAGGTTGCTCTCTCGATATTTTGTACTCTCTTTTGTTATAGTGGATTGCTTATCCACCATGGATGTAGGTCAATTGACTAAACCACATTAAATGTTCGTGTCTCTTTTGGTATATTTTTTCTTTTGTTGTTGGATTTATCGTCGTCCAAGGTTTTCTTTACTAGCTCCCACAGGACACCTAATTATTTCGGTCCTAACAAGTGGTATCAGAGCAAGGTTCAAGACATGTTCATCTTGGTGGGTTCAGTTCTAGCCGCAACATATTTGACGATAATCATGAATTTTGTCTAAGAAATTTGACTGATGTGGTACGCACGTTGAGAAAAACTTTGTGGTGGAGATTTGGAGATGCGACATGTTGAAGGCTATGTGAAAAAGGTAGATCAAGTTTATTTTGTAAGAAAATTCAGTCCAAGGGGGAGAATTGTTAGGTCTTTGTCCAGATTTTCTTAGCATAATTGGTTTTCCTATCTAATGAAGGAAAGGACAACATATTTACCATATTTGGTTTTTCTTTTCCTAGAAGGAAAATATAATTCTTCCATATTTGGATAGTCCTTTTTCTTGTAGGAAAAGGTCTGGGCTTATATAAATAGAGGATATTTCCTTCTCATTCAATAACATCCACAATGTAGCCATATGGGGTTTGAGAGTCGTGTTTAGGGGGAGAACTTTACATGACAAGTGTTAGTATATCACTTGTGTTTTCCTCTACGTGAGGTTGTTCTCTCGATATTCTATACTCTCTTTTATTATAATGGATCGCTCATCTCTGCCGTGGATGTAGGTCAATTGACTGAACCACTTTAAATGTCCATGTCTCTTTTGGTATATTTCTCTTTTGTTGTTGGATTTATCGTTGTTCAAGTTTTGCTTTACTAGCTCCCACATGACACCTTATTATTTTGGTCCTAACAAAGAGCATCCCCCTCTTCTCCAAAATTCAGACTGTCAATAGGCTGATCAACTGTAAATTTATTTAGCATTAGAGAACTACTACTCTTGTGAACGAAAATTGGATCAAATGTGTTTGACTCAAAAGAATTTAGATTCTTCTTTTAAGAAAATCAATCAAAAATGAAGGGGTATATCTTAGCCGAAGATAATAAACTCTAGGATGATAATGGTAAAGAGAAAGAGAGAAGAATAATAGAGGGACAACAATAGAGAGAGAAAGATAATGATTCTGTAAATTCCCAAAAACTCTCCCCCTTTTACAAGACTCGAATCCGTCTTATATATTGATGGATTTTCATTAATCGTGGGGGCGACGTATTAGGGACTATCTACTACATCGAATCTGACACTACTATGATGGCGTCACTCCTTCCATCTCTTGGTCGTAACCCTGTGCCGACTCGTAAGTTTTAGGTCGCTGGTCGTACTCGCAATAGGCCATGGTCGATCAAATTCGGACCTATACAGTTAGTCCCTCCACTCATCCAGATCGCAACGGGATGCGTCCTTGATGAGCGGACTTGATGCTCCACCCTTAGGAGGAATTTGACTTACTGAGATATTACGACGTGATCAGCGAGAGGTGGTAGTCATGTATGGTGGGAAATCTAAGAGTACACGCCACCCTAGGTGATGTCAGCCTTCGTATGCGTCATTGTTATGCGGATTTTGGAGCTAAAATACTGAAGGTTTGATGTTTGCTTCCCTGCGCTGATTTGAAACCTCTGTCTCGATTCTGTCGCTACCCAACCCTATAAATAGATGAAGGGTTCAATTCCTTTGGAAAACTTTGGCCATTCTTGATAATTTTCCGATCTTCTTCTTCTGCTTTCATATCTTCTTCGTTTCCGTTCCTGACCTGAAGTTCTCATCTCCTTCACTCCACTTCCATAGCTTGCTCTTTTTAAACAAAATCATGCCAAGATCTCATCACGTTAACGAAGGGGTTCTTGAGGCCGCTCCTTCAAATGCAGCACCTCTTTCTGACAGTGAAGAGGTAGATGTAGAAGAGGGTGACAGCCCTCTTACAGTGGAGGCGTTACTACCGAGGCATCCCCTGTCTCGGAGTGATTTTATAAAGGAGTTGCCCTCTACTCTGAACCCTTTGCGCTTTGAGACAGATCAGACTCACCTCGATGCGTTCCATATAAAATACGGTATTCCCGTCCATGTAGAGATGACTTTGGCGGAGGGGGACTATGTTGACGTCCACAGGCCTGGGTATTGTGTCTTTTGTGAATACCCTTTTAGGATTGGCTACACCCTTCCTTTCTTTCCTCTAACGGACGAGTTCTGCAGGTTTTATCATGTTTGCCCTACTTAACTTACGTCGTACACACTCAAGGTGCTTCTGCTGCTTGCTAAGTATGCAGAATTGGCAGAGTGTGGTGTCTCCGTTCATCATCTCCTACATTTATTTTCACCTGGTTTTGTTAGGGGAACCATGGTGCACCTGAGGCTTCGTGGTACAAAAGGGCTGGTGGTCGGGATGGATGACTGGGCGAGCCATAAATTTTGGCATAAGTACTTTTTCATCAAGACTGAGCATGTCATCTCTAACCCTACCGGATTCCCAGAGTGGTGGAATAAAGCTCGTAAGTATCGTAATTCATTGAGTTCCCCCTCCTTCCGAAATTATTGTAACTTATGGTCATTTGGATTGCAGTTATGGCTTGTCCGCCCCAGCCCGTCATCGCTCTCAGGAACTGGGTCGCTGGCCTGCTGCCCTATGCGGAGGAGACTCAAACTTGGTCTGCATTCGTACAATGTTATGGCCATAAGGTTTCTTCAGGTGTGTTTTCTGCCATATTGCCTTGTTGGTCGTACGACTCCGCTTAACTGTATAATTCTCTGTGACGACAGGTCGGGGAGCTTCCAGGAGGAGGGCGCCAGTCCCTACTTTCAGGAAACCCTATTGCTACAACGGACACTCGCTATATCTTAAGTAAGTCGTCCGGGATGGTCGTCCTTTATCTTTCAACAGGAAGAAGAATCTAGGACTACGGCTGTGATAGAAGCGGCCTCGTTGGCTCCGCCACCCCATCCTATCGATGAATCCTCTAACGGTGATGAACCGTTAAAGAGAAAAAGGAGGAGGTGGAGCTGGAAAAGGGTATGGCCACTGAGGCTGATGGAAGTGTCACATCTCGGACGGCTCCGGTGCCCGTGTTTATGGCTAATGCTATTATGTTGAGGAGGTTACCCTAAGTGGAGAGAGTTAGACTGGGAGCCAGTTCAGTGCATTCCGCTGAAGGGCGAGCGTCATCCAATATTGGAAGAGCTCGTGTGAAGGAGGACGGATCGGGCTCTGATGTTGCCCCGGAGGATGTGGATGAGTTTTGGGTCGCCACACCCATGTGGAAGTGAGGATGGTGGGTCCGACCATCATGTGATAATTCCGAGAAGTTACAACTTGCTGCTGAATAGCGACCAGGTTGCGTTGTCTCTTGCCCCTTTATGTGCCGCTCCTAAAAATGAGATGCTTAGGGCGATGAGTGATGCGGAGTTATCTCGGAAGGTTACTGGTATGGCCCTGCAGGTAGGTTTCTCATTCCTTTCTTTATGTCGTGTAGCTGGTGTGACAAAGGCGTATTTTTCTAACTCTGCTTTTCTTTTGTTAGACCCTCGTCCTGGAGGTGAAGAGAGATTGCCGCGATCGAAGAAAGACAGGCTTTTATAAGAAGATATCATCGAGGTACCATCAGTACCGTGCTAAACTCCAGGCAATGTCTGACATCTATCAACAGGATCCAGAGTTCCAGGTGTTCCGCGAGGGACTTAAGCAGCGGGAGGGCCAATTGGAGCATAGGATGGAGGAGCTGAAGGAGATGGATGAGGAGCTTGTGAGGGCTATCGCCCGTAACAGCGAATTGGAGGTCCTTCTTAAGGCGAGGGAAGATGAACTTGAACTGAGTTAAGGGATAAAGGCGGAGAATGCCGACCTGTAGCTGAAGGTGGCCGGCTTTAATGCCGAGCTGAGTGCTAAGACGGCAGAGATCGACGGACTTAGGGAAGAGATAAATGACAATGCCGACAAGTTGGCTGCTGCCATTTCTGAGATACACTCTTTGAAAGATGCCCTCCGCATATCCAGGTCGGAACTCGTTGGGGAAAGGGAAGCCTCCGATCATTGAGTCGTAGAGTTTGAAAGGTGTATTGGGGAGTTAGAGGAGGAGTCGGCCGTGTTGCAAAGGCAAGTGGATCTGCTGAGGGCAGAGGAAGCAAATTGTTATTCTCGGCCCTCCACATCTCTTATTTCGGCCGGTCAGGGCTCTCCTTATCACTTGTACAAGTTGTGGGTCTATGAGAAGGCTCGGCTCGATGTAGATAGGGCTTTTCATACCGAGGGTTGGGCGACGAAGGCGGAGCTTCAGGCAGTGCATACCAAAACACGTACAGCTCGCAATTCGTGTGGGTACGACCCTGACACTCCCGATGGAAAGGGTGTCAGTTCTGATGATGTGAACCTCCTAGACTTGAATTCGTGGTATGAAGATGTCTACCCTGCTGGAGGCGACGTGTAGCTTTAGTTTGTACATTCATTTTGTGAATTTTTTGGACGTGGGTCGTATCGGGACTGTCCGTAAGGATGAATGTATATAATATTTTTGTTGTAATATAAACTTTACTTTTGTTCATGTCTATTCGTTGTTTTTCCCTTTTTTTATCACATGACACTTAGTCTCTGTTAGGATATTGTTTCGGTTACTGTTGAAATGATATCTCGTCGTGGTTCGAACGAGTTCGGGGCAATGTTAATGACCTTGACCATTAGGATGTTGCTTCGACTGTCGTCATAGTTGTATCCCTTCATCGTTCAAACGAGTTCGAACTAATATCGATGGCCTTGGCCATTGGCATGTTTCTTTGACTCTCGTCGAAGTCGTATCCCGTCATGGTTCGAACGAGGTTGAACTAATGTCAATGGCCTTGGACATTGGGATGTTTCTTCAACTATTATCAAAGTCGTATCTTGTTGTGGTTTGAATGATGTCGAACTAATATCGATGGCCTTGGACATTGGGATGTTGCTTCGACTATCATCGAAGTTATATCCCATCATAATTCGAGTGAAGTCGAACTAACGTCAATGGCCTTGGCTATTGGGATGTTGCTTCGATTGTCGTCAAAGTCGTATCCCATCGTGATTCGAATAAGTTCGAACTAATGTCGATGGCCTTGGACATTGGGATATTGCTTCGACTGTCGTGGAAGTTGTATCGCGTCGTGGTTCGAACGAGGTCGAACTAATGTCGATGGCCTTGGCCATTGGGATATTTCTTCGGCTATCGTCAAAGTCGTATCCTGTCGTGGTTTGAACGAGTTTGAACTAATGTCAATGGCCTTGTCCATTGGGATGTTACTTTGAGTGTCGTTGAAGTCGTCCCCTCATAATTCGAACGAGGTCAAACTAACGTTGATGGCCTTGGCCATTGGGATGTTGCTTCGACTATCGTCAAATTTATATCCCGTCGTGGATCAAATGAGGTTGAACTAATGTCGATGGCCTTGGCCATTGGGATATTGCTTTGACTGTCATCGAAGTTGTATCCTATCATGGTTCGAACGAGGTCAAACTAATGTCGATGGCCTTGGCCATTGGGATGTTTCTTCAACTGTCATCAAAGTCGTATCCCGTCATGACTCGAACGAGGCCAAATTAATGTCGATGGCCTTGGCCATTGGGATGTTGCTTCAACTGTCGTCGAAGTTGTATCCCATCATGATTTGAATGAGGTCTAACTAACGTTGATGGCCTTGGCCATTGGGATGTTGCTTCGACTATCGTCAAAACATCCTATTGTGGTTCGAATAAGGTCGAACAAATATTGATGGAATTGGCCATTGAGATATTGCTTTGACTGTCGTCGAACTCGTATCTTGTAGTGGTTTTAACGAGGTCGAACTAATGTCGATGGCCTTGGCCACTGGGATATTGCTTCGACTGTCATCGAATTTGTATTCTGTCACGGTTCGAACGAAGTCGAACTAATGTCGATGGCCTTGGCCATTGGGATGTCGCTTCAACCATCGTCGAAGTCGTATCCCATCGTGATTCAAACGAGGTCGATCTAATGTCGATGGCCTTGGCCATTAAGAGATTTGCATTTCGTATGACGGAGAGTAGATTCTGTGCGTACAATGTAGAGTGAATTCTGTTCATCCAATGGAGGTTGAATTACGTTCATACAATGGAGAATAAATTTCGTTCATACAATGGAGATTGAATTCTGTTTATACAATGGAGAATGAATTATGTTCATACAATGGAGATTGGACTGTGTAGTGCTTTGACCCAGAGACCGTATCAATGGGCCGAAGTGATGAATAATGTTCTGATCCACAGGGCATCCCCTTCGCTGCCTCGTTAAAAACCTCCCCGAGAAAACCCGATTGGGACAAGAATCGAGTGAGGGAAAAAGAGTAAGACTTAGGTGACACCTTTTAGAAGTGGAAGTACTTGAGACGGGTGACATTCCAGTTGTTTTGGAGTAGTTTTCCCTCCATTGTTTCCAGTTGGAATGCTCCTTTGTTCGCTACTGCTACGATTTTGTACGGTCTATCCCAGTTTGTTCCTAACTTTCCCTCATTTAGGTTTTTTGTTGCCAGTGTTTTGCCTTTGAGGACATAGTCACCAACTTTGAGTGATCTTACCTTGGCTTTTTTGTTGTAGTATCTCTCTACTAGCTACTTCTGGGCTATCATTCTCACTGGGCCATTTCTCTCCGTTCTTCAACTTCATCTAGGTCTTGTAACCTACTTTCGTTGTTATCCGCCCTGCTTATATGGGAGTATCTCAGGCTGGGTTCCTCGACCTCGACGGGTATGACCGCATCGGTCCATAGATAAGTGAGTAGGGCATTTCTCCCATGCTGGACTTTGGCGTAGTTTGGTATGCCCATAATACTTCAGGTAGTAGTTCGGGCCATAGCCCTTTAGCTTCCTCAGGCTTCTTTTTAAGTATGTTCAGTATCCCTTTGTTGGAGGATTCGGCTTGGCCATTGGTAGTGGGATGATATGGAGTGGAGAGTATCCTCTTGATGTGCCATTTTTCAAAGAATTCAGTCGTTCTCTTTTCGATAAAAAGGGGTCCGTTATCGCAACTGATTTCTTTGATGATACCGAAACGGCATATAACATTTTTCCATATGAAGGCGATGACCTCCTATTCGCGTATCTGAGCATACGCACCTGCTTCCACCCATTTAGAGAAATAGTCAGTTAAAACCAAAAGAAAATGTACCTTTCCTCGTCCTGCTGGCAGAGGGCCAACTATGTTCATCCCCGACTTTATGAAGGGCCATGGCGAGGTGACGGAATGGAGGAACTCCCCTGCTTGATGTATCATAGGGGCGTATTTTTGGCATTGCTCACATCTCCGGACATAGTCCGCGGCTTCTTTTTTCATACTAGGCCAGTAATAGCCGGCACGAATGAGGCATCGAACGAGGGCGCAATTCCCTGTATAGGTGCCGCAGTGACCCTCGTGTACTTCCTCTAGCACTTGCCTGGTTTGGTGCAGTCCAAGACATTTGGCTAGGGGGCCGCTAAATATTCTCTTGTAGAGGTCATGATTTACCAGGCTGTATCGAGCTGCCTGCACCCGGAGTTTCTTACCTTCTTTTTTTTCTTGCGAGAGTGTTCCATCATGTAAATAGGACATAATGCGATTGCGCTAGTCCCAAGTTAGGTTCAAACAAAGTACCTCGATATGGTCTATAGCTGAGTGAAGGAGGGTGACCATGTTTTCCTTGTTAATATTTTTGGTGGCCACAGCTAATTTGGCAAGGTCGTCTGCTTCAATGTTTTGTGCCCTAGGGATCTGATCGAGGCGGCATTCGTCGAACTCTGACAGTAGTTTACGGATTTCCAACTGATACCTCTGTAGTTTCTGCTCTTTGCCAGTGACTTGATTTACAACGAGTTGGGAGTCGCAGTGGAGGATGAGTCATCGGGCGTCGTATTTGAGGGCTAACTCCAGACCTGCAATCACAGCCTCATACTCGGCCTCGTTGTTAGTCATCTCTGGGAATCATACAGACTGGCGAGTTATTGTCCGTGGGGACTTCGAGGATGAGTCCTAGTCCCGATCCCGAGGCGTTCGAAGCACCGGTGGTGTAGAGGGTCCAGAGGTCGGTACGGGCAGAAGCGCGAAGCGCTTCCTGTTCCTCCACAGGCAATATTTCTGTGCTGAAGTCGGCGACGAAATCGGCAAGCACCTGCGGCTTAATGGCAGTTCGCGGTTGGTAAGTTATGTCGTGCTCGCTTAGTTCTATTGCCCATTTGGAGAGTGATAATTAGGGATTTTGACGGATTTTATACCCCTTTGTGATTATGCTTTGATTATAAATTCATACAAAATAGTCCCAAAAGGCTCATAAGTTGTACTTGATTGAAGGTTTGATCAATAAAGTGACAAGATGTCAAAGATCCGCTAAAAAGTAGTGAAACCTGCACAAGTACCAAAGACAAGTCAAAACTCAGGAGAAACAGGCCTAGTGCGGCCCCACTACACTTTGTGCAGTCCGCAGTAGGGAGATTCAGAGAGTTGGATTTTCAGGCATCAAGCCAGTGTGGCCGCAGAAGATTTTGTGTGGTCCGCACGGAGGAACCACGGCCGAACGACCATTCTGTGAGGTCTGCAGAACCAAAGTTCAGAGAGATGCCAAATGAAGAAGATGAAGCCAGTGTGGTCCGCATTGAAATCCTCCGCGACCGCAGTCCATTTTGTGCGGTCCGCAGAGCCTGGGTTCAGAGAGTCGAAATTTCAAGTTCAAGAGCCTAGTATGGCCGCACACCATTTTGTGCGGTCCGCACTGACCCCGCAGGGAAAATTTTGTCCAGTTTTTCCAGCTTAGTATAAATAGATTCTTTTTCCATTTTTATGTTGTAATACACTAGCTACACTCGTGATAAGACTTTTCTTAGCCATTTTGGTCACTTTTACTTAGCTTTAGTCATTGAATCTTTGTATTTACTTTAGTAATTAATTAATATGTCTTTCTCTTCATCTATTTTTCTGATTTTATCTTCAAGCATGAGTAGATAGACCCATTAGCTAGGGTTGTGGCTCAACCCTAGAGTGGGTAATTGATAGGTGTTAACTTGGGTTCTTCTTGAGAAAGAGAGCCTAAGTCTCCAAAATTGACTCAACAAGGAATTGGGATGGACTCAAGAGATTTGATAGTCCCAATTAAAGGGTTAAATCTCGAGAGAGTAATACCCGACTTGAACCCTAGTTGTTTGGACAAATATGCATACCCAATTGGTCTTGAGAAAGTCAATTGGGAAAAATCACTCTTTCTACTGAGAGGTGTAGAGTGGGTAGTATCGAGCAATGGTTATAACATATTCTCCAATCATGTCAATCGTGCCTTGGATGCAAATACCCGTCAATTGGCAACCTAGGTGAAAGTCACTACCCTAGTGCTTTTTTAAACCATTAGATACAACTTGTAGAAATTTATTCTTAGTTTAATTTAGTTGCAATTAAAATTTGTAGTTTGATCATAGTAGAATATAAAGCAAAAACCAAAAATGAATAGAAGTGATATTTGGGACAAATACGCAATTCCAACCTAAATAGATACTCGACTCCAATTCTAGATCTCTGTGGATATAGATCCCAACACAAAATCGGGTAAAAGCTATTGCGACCCTCTCTTGCTACTTATTAGTAGTACAGAGCTAGAAGCTATCACTTATTGGCGCCGTTGCCGGGGAGCTAACAGTTTTGGCTATCTATTTAGTTAGTTTTGTGTATTGATCTTATTTCCTTCTTTGTTACTTACTTGTTTGTGTCACTACTCAAGTACCAATGTGGCATTGAACAACGATAATGACCCTCTTGGAAATGTGATAGCGGGTAGGAGGTAGATGATCTTGAGCAAGATAAGGTGTCCCTTGCACCTCAAGGACAACAGAGAGGCTGGAATGTTAATGCTAATCCAAAAGATAATATGCCAGACCCTCCTCCTCCACCTCCAAAAGTGGCTCCCAGAGTATTACCAAATCAAGGATATGCGAGTGCTATTGTCCCTTCCCGAATTCGGGCTAAGAATTTTCAAGTAACCAATGTGATGTTGACCTTGCTCGAGCAACGTGGATATTTCATGGGCTCCTCTGATCAAAATTCCTACAAGCATCCCAAGAGGTTCGTAGATACATGTTGGGGGAGCAAGCAGATGAATATGTCCGAAGATGCTCTTAGGTTGAGACTTTTCCCATTCTCACTTCGGGGGAAAGCATTGGATTGGCTAAAGAGACTCCCCAACCATTCCATCACAACTTGGGATAAGTTGGCGGATAAATTTATTGCTAAATTTTTCTCACCCGGGCACATGGCGGCACTTCGAGATGAAATATTGGCCTTCAAGCAGGAGCCAATGGAACCTTTGCATGAAATTTGGGAGCGGTTTAGAAATATGGTGAAAGAATGCCCAAACAACAATATGACAGAGGCGATCATTCAATGAACCTTCTATCGGGGCATCAACAACACGAATCAATACATTGTGAACCAATTGGTTGGGGGCAACGTGGATATTTCATGGGCTCCTCTGATCAAAATTCCTACAAGCATCTCAAGAGGTTCGTAGATACATGTTGGGGGAGCAAGCAGATGAATATGTCCGAAGATGCTCTTAGGTTGATACTTTTCCCATTCTCACTTCGGGGGAAAGCATTGGATTGGCTAGAGAGACTCCCCAACCATTCCATCACAACTTGGGATGAGTTGGCGGATAAGGTTATTGCTAAATTTTTCTCACCCGGGCACATGGCGGCATTTCGAGATGAAATATTGGCCTTCAAGCAGGAGCCAATGGAATCTTTGCATGAAATCTGGGAGCAGTTTAGAAATATGGTGAAAGAATGCCCAAATAACGATATGACCGAGGCGATCATTCAACGAACCTTCTATCGGGGCATCAACAACACGAATCAATGCATTGTGAACCAATTGGTTGGGGGCAACTTTATGAAGCTTCCTTGCATTGAGTCTTGTGAGATATCGGACGAGATGGCCGAGACTTCCTTGGCGTGGCAAAGTAGAGCGAATGTGCCCCAAGGTAACCCCACGTTCATCCATTTGCACAAGGAATTACACGATCATGGTCAAGCTATTGCTGAGCTTACTACTACTATGAATCAATTGGCAAAGGCTTAGTTGCAACAAGTTCAAAATCCTCGCCAAGTCAATGCCATGGAAGGTGTAAATATGCTCATCAATAAGAGAAGGCAAAAAGGTCTACAAGCTCAAGGGAATTCTAAACAATATGATAATGATGGCGGTCGTTATTCAAATGATTATTATGATGACCAAAGTGAAGAGGTACAATATGTCAACAACTATCAAGGCAATAGAGGCAGCTCTTCAAACCAACAATGGCGACCCCAAGGAAATTGGGGCAATCAACAACAAGGTGGTGGTAATTGGAACAACAACAACCAAGGCGGTAATTGGGGGAACAACAATCAGGGCAACCAAGGAAATTGGAATGGTAATAAAAACAACTCGAACAACAATAACAATCAAGGTGGATAGAAAAATGGGAACCAAGGAAACCGAGGGCAAGGCTTTCAAAGGCTCCCTATGTACCAACAACCGAACAATCCACCCCCTTTCCCTTCTCAAGGTCCTAGTTCTTCAGGTAATTATATGGGGTACAACTGAAATGATGTTCGAACAAATGGTAAAGAAGAACCAAGATTTTGATGCTCAATTGGCTTCCCACAATACCTTTATCCGAAACTTGGAGGTGCAATTAGGCCAAATCTCTCAATCGTTGAATACTCGCCCTAAGGGTGCTCTACCAAGTGATACGGTAGTGAACCCGAAGGGTGGAAACAATCATGTGATGGCGATTACAACAAGAAGTGGGAGAGGCGGTGATGTGCATGCCTCGAAAGATAAGCAAGTTGTGGATGATGATGTTGAGTTGCGGGAAGATGATTGTACCTTTGATAGTTGAAGATGTAGTTGAGAATTAGGTGAACATTTATGTGAGGATTGACATTAATGAGGCCGAGGTGGAAACTCAAGATGTCGTGAACCCGTCTAGGGAACACGTGATTGACATGCCCGAGCCGGTGGTGCCCAAATCCAAGGCACCTTTGCCTAGGCCACCTTCGCCTTATCCTCAACGGTTAGCAAAGAAAAAGAGTGACAACCAATTCAAAAAATTCATTGACATGATGAAAAACCTTACAATCAATGTGCCTTTGGTGGAGGAACTTGAACAAATGTCGGGATATGCCAAGTTTATGAAGGATTTGGTGACGAAGAAGCGGTCGATGGATTGTGAAAAAATAAAAATGACTTATTAAGTCAGTGCTATCGTACATTCTATGGCCCTAAAACATGAAGACCCCTGAGCTTTTACTATCCCTTGCACTATTGGAAGTGCGACTTTTGCCAAGACCCTTTGTGATTTGGGGGCTAGCATAAATTTGATGCCTTATTCGGTCTTCAAGACTTTGGGAATTGGGAAACCTAGGCCGACCTCAATGAGACTTCAAATGGCGGATCGATCGATGAAGCGACCTTTGGGCATAACTGATGATGTACTTGTCTAGGTGGATAAGTTTATATTGCCGGCCGATTTTGTCATTTTGGATTGTGAAGTTTACTTTAAAGTCCCAACTATTCTAGGGATACCTTTCCTTGCAACAGGGAAGGCATTGGTTGATGTTGAAGCGGGTAAGCTAACTTTCCGTGTGGGGGATGAGAAGGTCATCTTCCATGTTTGCAAGTCTATGAAGCAACCCAATAGCACCGAGGTGTGCTCATTTGTGGACATTGTCACAACTGTGATCGTGGATGACACTAGTTCTATGATTAATGTGAAGGATCCCCTTGAGGTCGTGCTTCTAAATATTGATGTCAATGATGATGCTAGCTGAGTGGAGTACGCAAATTCCTTGCATGGAAAGGGGTCCTATTCTTATGAACCGGGAAGGCTATCCTTGGACCTCGAAAATAGAAAGAGGCCTCCAACTAAGCCACCAATAGAGGAACCACCGATGTTGGAGCTAAAGCCATTGCCTCCACACCTCAGGTATGAGTTCATGGGCCCTTGTTCTACTTTATCCGTTTTCTTTCCTCGTGCCTTACTAACTTCCAGGTAGACGCCACTTTGGCGGTTCTCAAAAGGAGGAAGAAAGCAATTGGGTGGATAATGGCTGACATTCGGGGAATAAGACCTGCATTCTGCATGCACAAAATCATTTTGGAGGATGATACAAAACCCTCTTTAGAGCATCAAAGAATATTGAATGCGGCAATGCAAGAGGTTGTGAAGAAAGAAGTGATAAAATGGTTGGATGTCGGGGTTGTGTACCCTATCTCTGATAGCTCATGGACTTCTCCGGTGCAATGTGTACCAAAGAAGGGTGGGATGACTGTGGTGACAAATAACAACAATAAAATTATTCCCACTCGGACCTTTACCGGATGAAGGGTATGTATGGACTACCGGAAGCTAAACAAGGTGACCCGAAAGGATCACTTCCCATTGCCATTCCTTGACCAAATGCTAGATCGTCTTGCAGGGCGTGCCTTTTGTCACACCTCATTTTTACACCCCCCAAAGGGGTATATAAGGGAGTTTTTCCAATTTAAGTGACATTATTCGAAATGGGATTAATTATTGATCAGAGTCGCTACTTGGGATAGTTTATTTGGTGTCCCAAGTCACCGGTTTATTTTGAATCCCAAATCGAGGAAAATTTTGACTTTCCATTTGAAGTTTCCAAACCAAAAATTCTGAATAAGGAATTCTGTTAACTCGGGGAAGGTGTTAGGTACCTCCGGATTTCGTGGTTCTAGCATAGTCGCTTAAACTATTACAATTGGCCAGTTATCTAATTTTAATACATGCTTTAGCCTATGGTACAATTTTAATTTCGTAACCGCTTTTATTCATTTTAAAGAAGATATTAACATCATCTAAAACATGTCTTTGGATCGCGTCACATGAAATGCACCCGCAATCTGAAACACATTTTATTCAACGTTATTAAAATTTGGATTTGGGTCACATGAAATGCGCACCCGATTTTAGGAATGTGAATTATTAAAATAATGCGCCTAAAGTAACTACGCATTTTTAACTTTGCGAGGCCATGAAAAATTTTCTAAATGGCATGCCTCGAATTCTAAGGAGTTAGTGTTAATTGCATGAAGGTCATGGGCTTACGGCTTTTATTTGGCATGGCACACCTCAATTTATTTCAAAGGGTTGCACTTAACCAAAGTAAACTACGGATGTTCATAATTTATTTTCTTAAACTAATTGGAGATTATTGCAAAGCCAACAAATATGAACGAAAAATTTTCTATACCAACATCTTACATCCCAACAAATGAAGCCAAGAATTATCATAGGATATGAATATTCCAAATTTAAATATAGATCCAAACACTATATTTCCAGATCACTCGCATCCCAACTCTAAACCCGTTCACATGCATCCAACCATGGTTCTTCATCATTTTTTTTATTATATCTGTCCGAGCCAAACAAACCCACCTATCGGAACGAAGTTCGAACAAGAAACTAGCAACACCGGAACCTCGAACAGATCTCAATGGCAGCCGAGACTGTGAACCAACTTCAAACAATCTCCTTACCTTTTCCGAACAGCTTCGCCAGCGGCCATCAAATGAGTTACTTCTCAGCCTTTATTTTCATCTAATGGAGAATTGAAGCAGTTTAAAGAGAGTAAAGAATAATGAGAGGAGAAGAAGATGTATTTGGGTTTGTAGTTGAATTGTTTTTCAAATCCCTTAAAAAGGGAAAAAGAATTGGCGCTAATTCAGCCTTTTCGTCTAGGTTCGAACTTTCTGATTTTCTTAGTTTTTTCGGCGTTGATTTTGTTGTCTCGGAAGAAGAAGAGAAATGGTTGTTGTGTGATTTTTGAAGAAGGTGAAGAACGGGAGAGAGGAGGGTCGTTCTCTATTTTTTCGTATGTGTTCACCTCCCCGGATTTTTTGCGTTTCTTTTTCTTTTCCAGATTTTTTAGGCATTTTCCTTGTTCTCCCTCTTCTGTGTGTGCATGTGTTTATATATAGAAAGAAAAATAACCCCCTTTTCCTTTTACGTGAGCCTCAGTCAAAATTAGCTCCCATGTATGAGCTGGATATGGATGGATATGAACAAAAATAATTCTTGAAGCACAAGTTTAGGAGTTGCACTAGGGGAGTATTATGTAGGGAAGGTGCATTTGAATGGGGATAGAAAAAGACAAAATAAGACCACTTAAATTTTCCTTATTTTGCTCTTACTACTTCCGTTCTTTCTCTTTTCTTCCAATTTTGATTTTTTCCTTTTGCTTTTTCCGTTTCTTTTGCTTTCTGTTTTTTGTTTTCTTCTTCTCTTTTTCTTTTCTTTTTGTTTGTTTTCAATTTTATTCTTTTGAAGATGAAACAAAATTGTTAATTTATCTAAACTAATGGGATATTAAAAGAAAGAAATAAAATAATTTTTATTTTTAACTAAAAAAAATTTAACTACTCAATATTTCATTAGAGGCCTACAACTTTTAAACTAAACTAAGTAAATATAGATATATTTTGAACTTTTTCTACTTATCTCTTTTTATTTTTTTTTTTTGGAAAATAAAATGCCAAAATTATTTTTGTATTTTTTTCAAAAGTAAAACTAACTAGACAAAATATTAACTAGTTAAAATAAGAGAAAAATATTTTTGTATTTTTTGTTTTTGATAAAATAAAGTAAAATAGTCAAAATTAATTGAAATAACGATATTAGGCCTAAATTAAATATTTATATGCTAAAATATGTAAAATCTTGGGGAGGGACAAAAAGCACATATCTACAGATGCCCCTCTTTGACTAGAAACACGAAGAGTTTCTAGACAAAAAATAACTAGATAGATTTTTTACCCGACCCTTATTTAGAGAGACCAAAAGCTAAAAGAAAGAAGAATGTGACCGAGCCCTGGTATCTGAGTTGCCTACATATCCTTGGCTATAAAGGAATCAGGCCACGTGTAGTTCAGAAGTGAATGAGGTGATGGAGTATACCGAGGTGGAAAGCCGATCGAGGTGCCATTCCGTCGAGGTTCCGGTCCACGATCCCGTTATTACATTAAAATCAAAAATGAAAAAGAAACTAACTAAGCCTATCAGCTACGAGTTACAAGATTCCTATCTATGAGTCTTCTGAAGCTTGATCTTGAGTCTTGGTTGGTTTTTCATGCGGACTCTGATCTGAATCTTGATGCTTGTTAGCTGCAGGTGCTGGTTCTTTCTTCTTCAGCTTTTTGGATCAAGGCGGGACATGCGAATCTTGTGACTTCAATCATATATTGAGTAGTCTGCATCTTTCTCCGCTTCTGCATTTTGAGTTCACTTCTTTTGGCTCTTTTTTTCTTCTTTTATTTATTCTGGATTGAGACTCCTTCTTTCGTCCACCTCGGTTCCTGTGCCTCCAGGTCAAACCTGTTCAAATGCTAAAATAAACAAACAAATGATTTTCTGCCCCAATTTTTACTAGAAAAATTTCGCGAGTTATTTGTGACAAAAGTCTGAACTTATTCTCTTTTTTTTTTTGTATGTCTCTCTCTCTTTTTCTTTTTTTGTTCGAAAGCAAATAAAATAAGGATTGCGTTTATCTAAATGGAAAAAGATCATGGAATGGAGCCCTATATCTAGAATATCAACTCAGGGATTGGGGCCCTAATGACAAAAAAGGCGACTAGGGAATGGAGGCTCTATGTCTAAAAAACTTAACTCAGGGATTGGAGCCCTAATTTTAGCAAAAAAGGCGACTAGGGAAAGGAGAACCTATGTCTAAAAATTTCAACTTAGGGATTGGAGCCCTAATGTTGGCAAAAAAGGCGACTGGGGAATGGAGGCCCTATGTCTAAAAATCTCAATTTGGGATTGGAGCCCTATGTTCGAAAAATGAGACTACTGAATTGTGTACTTATGCTAAAATGAACCGAGAAGGATTTTTTTTTCCTTTTTTTTAGAAAAAATCAACACATATTTTTTTTTTTTTTGAGAAAATCATTCTTTTAAACAAATTTTTCAAACGCTTTTTTTTTCAAAGGCATAAACAAATGATCCTTTTTTTTCGAGACATCCTTTTTCTTTTTTCAAATTATCCTAGGAGAAAATTCGCCAGACTAGGTCTTCTATCTTAGGAAAAAGATTCATCAGACTAAGATTTTGATCCTAGGAGAAAGTTCATCAGACTAGGTTTTTTTTTCGTTATCTTAGGAGAAAGATTCATCAGATTAAGATTTTTATCCTCGGAGAAAGTTCATCAGACTAGGTCTTCTATCTTAGGAGAAAAATTCATCAGACTAAGATTTCGATCCTAGGAGAACGTTCATCAGACTAGGTCTCTTTATGGTATCTTAGGAGAAAGATTTATCGGACTAAGATTTCTATCCTAGGAGAAAGTTCATCAGACTAGGTCTTCTATCTTAGGAGAAATATTCATCAGACTAAGATTTTGATCCTAGGAGAAAGTTCATCAGACTAGGTCTTCTATCTTAGGAGAAATATTCATCAGACTAAGATTTTGATCCTAGGAAAAAATTTATCAGACTAGGTCCATTTTTGTTATCTAAGGAGAAAGATTCATCAGACTAAGATTTTGATCCTAGGAGAAAGTTCATCAGACTAGGTTTTCTATCTTATGAGAAAAATTCATCAAACTAAGATTTTGATCCTAGGAGAAAATTCATCAGACTAGGTCTTTTTTTTTTGTTATCTTAGGAGAAAGATCCATCAGACTAAGATTTTGATCCTAGGAGAAAGATTCATCGCACTAGGTCTCTTTTCTTATCTTAGGAGAAAAATTCATCAGACTAAGATTTTGATCCTTGGAGAAATTTCATCAGATTTGGTACCTTAAGAGAAAGATTCATCAGATTAAGATTTTTATCCTAGGAGAAAATTCATCAGACTAGGTCCTTTTATGTTATCTTAGGAGAAAAATTCATCAGACTAAGATTTCTATCCTAGGAGAAAGTTCATTAGACTAGGTCTTCTATCTTAGGAGAAAAATTCATCAGACTAAGATTTTGATTGGAAGGAAAATCCATCAGACTAGGACTTTTTATCCTAGGAGGAAAAATGTGAAGATCAATGGCAAGATTTTATGCACAATAGCAAGACAAATAAAGGCAAAGATTTGAGAAATTTCCCTTTGTCGGCTCTTCTCTTATTTTCTTTTTCTTCTTTATTTTTTTTTTGTTTTGTTTTCTTTTTTCTTTATTTTTCTCTTTTCTTTCCCTTTTTTTTAACCACTTTCCTTGCTGCTTTGTTCCTATTACAAACAAAGAAAAATTTATCAGTTTTAAAAACGGTGGTAGGTTTGTGGCCTTGAGTCTTGGGCAGCTTGGCTTCTGCTCAATCAGCTTAAATCAGTCTTAGGAGACTTTTGTTCTACATCCACTCTGACTGTTTTACACCCAGTACCATTTGTATTTTTGACTCAAGCAGCCTTATCCCAACTGGAGATCTTTGCTCAGGTGACCTTTTCTGATATCTTGTATGACTTCCTGTTTTTTGAGCAATTTGTCTGTCAGAGAGAATCACCAATTATCTTTCTTGCGCCAAGTTGGCTGACAAGAGTCTTTTGGGGGAGCTTTTGCATGAATCCTCAAGGCATGTTGACAGTAACAACTGAGTGTGCTGGCCAATTTTACTTTATGCAACAGAAAAGCTGGTAGCAGATTTTGACATCTTTTCTTGCTTGTTTTGACAAAGACTGACTCAGAATAAAGGATACAATGATGCAAAGGAACGAGTATTAACAAGAAATGCCCCTGCCAGAAGGACAGAAGGAAGAGTTTTTTTTTTCTTTTCATTTTTTTCGTTTTTTTTTCAATAACTAGCTTTAATGAATCATGGCATGCATTTTGGACTTAATGGCCGATCTACCAAACTAAATCCAATCTTCCCTTTTACTATTCTTATGACCTTTGAAGTCGGGCTTGTTTGTGCAAAATCTTTGCATCAGCTTCACGGCTCGCTTTCGACTAGTGGTGCCCCGAGGGATTTTCACCAACAAGCCTCTCTCATTTATTTATCTCTACTTACCGTCGCCTTACAGTGCCCGCGAGGGTTTTCACTAGTAAGACTCTCTCATTTTTCTTTTTATTTTCTTTCCTCTTTTTTTTTTTTGAAGCGACTTGGCAGTGTTCTATGTCACGTGACAAACAATGCTCATTGCATGCTTCCCTTGACATTCTTGAAGGCATATCGGGAGGTCTTTATTTGGAAGGTTTTTGGATAGGGTTGGACGAAAGGTCGGCATGAGGCTCAAAATAGACTATAGATGACGGGGTTGTATACTTACAACTTTTGGAATCGACTCTGTTAAAAATGAAATAAAATCTTTGCCCCAATTTTAGATATTGGGGATTTTTTGGATTTTTCTGAATTCTTATTTAGTTGGACCGAACCGTGAGGCTGCCTACATATCCTTTTTTAAGGAATCAGGTCGAACGTAGTTCAAACATCTGACCTAAACTTTTTTTCATCTTTCTTTCTGTTTCTCTTTTTTCTTTTTCCTTGTTTTTTTCTTTTTTTTTCTTTTCTTTTCTCCTTTTCTTTTTCTCTCTTTTTTTTTGTTTGCCCCAGCTTCTATTTTTGAGGGCATGGACCTTTGACATTCTTTTTTTTTCTTTTTTTTCACTTAGAACTTTCTAAAAGCTGTCCCAATTTGTACTCTTTTATTTTTATTTTATTTTTATTTTTTTGGACTTTTGACTCTAAACTTGATTCCAAAAGAGGGTGGTCAAAGAAAATAACACAAGCTCAAAGGGGTGACAAAGGGTATACAGTGTTTGGTAGCAGAAAAAGGGTCTCCCAACCTCGAGGACGCCAATCATAGTATCTTTTTGCGATCATAGCATTGACGAACATGTCTATCTTCTTGGTGTGCCGTGGTCACAAGACACTTTCCATCCCTTAGTGTCAAACTTTCCAACAAACTTCAACATGATTAAACATCCTCAAGCCCGATCTTCACAATGATTTGAAGGTGAATTTTACTCGACCTTAATTCCAAAGTATTTCAACTCTTTATTCATCCTCAAAATTGTTTTTTATTTTTTTTTTCAATTATTCAATTTCAGATTAAATCAATTTCTAAGATCTGGCCAAAATTTCCATATGCATGTCATGTTATTAGAACTAGCGCAAAAAGAACTAAGAACAGAATAACACAAAAGGACAAACTAAATTTTATTGAATAAGGATGGAAAGGTTTGACAAATAAACAAGCAACCTAAGATCCAAGTTACAAACCTAGAATAACTTGGATAATTAAAATAGCAACAAAACAGATAGGCATGACTCATACAAACAGAACAGAAAGATAGAAGGGTTTGACTCAATAAAACAAATAAAATCTGGATCACAACCCTGAAATAACCCAGATAACAGAAGAAATATCAAAACAAGCTACCAAGATTCCTTCTTAAGTGAGGAGGGAATGACTTTTCAATTGCTAAGCTTGACATTTAGCCACAAATTTGCTCATCAGAATCACCATGGCCTTCTCCAATTTCAGTCGGCAAGTTCCCGAGAGGATTCTCATACTCCATGTCACCAGGCATCATCCCCACAAAGTGTACATCATCATGTGCAGGTAAAGGATTCTGCGTCGCCGTCTTGGAGAACGATCAATTTTTCCTGGATCATCCTTTCTATTTCTCTTTTCAAATCCTGACAACTTTCAACATCGTGCCCCGGGGCATCGGAATGGTATTCAAACCTTTTACAAAGGTCAAAGCTTCTTGCACGTGGGTCCACATGATTTGGAGAAATGGGTGAAATCATGTCATAATGCTTTAACTTCTCAAATAAGCTTGTGTAGGACTCTCCTATTGGTGTAAAATTATCTTTCAACCTTTTTTCCCTTCTATACCCTTGGCTTGGATGTGGGTTATAGGGCACTTGAAAATTTTATGGATGCTGGTGGAGATTCTGTGATGCTCGTGCTCGCCTTCTGGGGTGTTTTGGTGGCTGGACAGCATACTGAGGTGGAGCAACAGAGTATTGTGAGTAGTTCTCAGGAGCATCATCGTAAAACAGACGAGGCTGGTCATACCTTTGAGATGCTCTCCTAGGACCTCTTCTCGACCCTGATGTCATCATGATTTCTTCGTCCTTCTCATTCGTGTCACTAAAATTATCAGATTCAATTTGGACAGCATGTGTTGCGACTTTGAGAACTGCTTGACTTATAATTCTGCCAGTCTTAAGACCATTCTCAACCGTTTCCCCCTATTTTGATTGCTTTCGAGAAGGATTTGCCCACTGCGGACATCATGTTTTGAAAATAGTCTGGCTCTTGCGCCTAAAGAAAGACAGTGATTAGCTCGTGGTCATCCATGGGTGGCTTAACTCTAGCTGCTTGCTCTCTCCATTTAATGGCATATTCCCTGAAACTTTCAGTTGGTTTCTTCTTCAGGTTTGAAAGGGAATTACGGTCTGGGGCGATGTCGATGTTGTATTGGAACTGTTTGACAAAGTCCTGTGCCATGTCATCCCAGACATACCAGCGAGATGTGTCTTGATCCATAAACCATTCGTAGGCTACTCCCATAAGGCTTTCCCCAAAATAAGCCATCAACAATTCTTCATTTCTTCCCGCACCTCTTAGTTGATTGCAATACCTTTTCAGGTGGGCTATGGTGTCTCCATGTCCATCATACTTTTCAAATTTGGAAATCTTGAAACCAGGTGGCAGGAGGACATCGGGGAACATACATAGATCCTTGAAGGCAATACTCTTCTGACATGTCAGTCTTTGCATGTTTTTCAACTGTTGTTTTAGGCTTTTCACTCTTTAGGTCATTTCTTCCTATGCCATCTTTCGGGCAGGCTTCTCAATATTTGCAGGAAGATCAAATAAGTACAAGTGGTACTCAGGAGAGTGGTACTGCTCTTGCTGTGTAGCAAATTGTGACTCATGACAAGGCTCACCTTGGCCATTGGCCCATGCTTGACACATTTTGGCCATTTGCTGTTTCAGTATTCTATTTTCCTCAACCACAGTAGACTCTTGTTGAACCCTTTGACCCGGAGCCTCTTGAGCATTTGTAACAGCTTCGATGTTAGTTGTCATTGACATTTTTTCCTTGGATCTTGTGTTGTCCGCTTACCACAAACGGACCACCTCAACTTACTTCACAATTCAAAACAAAACATATTAGAGTGGACTCAGTCAGTCCTTATTATTAGCATCATTTTTTTTCATTTTTTCTCATGTTCCTTTTTAATGGTTGATCGAACCTGATATGGGTTGCCTACGTATCATGTGGGAACATGAATCAGATCTTGCGTCGTTCGGGAAGATCGGGAACAAAGTAAATAAACTAACTTTTTCTTCACTTTTTGAATTTTTTTCACTTTTTTTCACTTTTTTTTTCAAAAGAAAGACTTATAAAGAAGAAAGAGAATATTTTTTTATTACTATTTTTTTTTTTTTTGAATTTCGAAAGAAAAACTTCTAAAGAAGAAAGAAAATATTTTTGGATTTTGGACTTTTTTTTTTGAATTTCGAAAGAAAAACTTCTAAAGAAGAAAGAAAATATTTTTGGATTTTGGACTTTTATTTTTGAATTTATGAAAGAAATACTCTACAGAAAAGAGAAAATATTTTTTGAATCTTGAATTTTCTTTTGAATTTTTTGAAAGAAGAACGAAAATACTTTTGGATTTTAAGAAGGAATTAAAAGAAAATATTTTTTGTATTTTTTTAATAATTTGGGTCTAAAAGAAAGACTTTCTAAAGAATGAAGTAAATAAAAATATTTTTTGGATTTTTTAAAAATGGTGGCCGGAACCGATAAAGTTTGCCAACGTATCTCACATCCGGTGAGAATCAGACCCGCGTTGTTCGCCGATTTTGACGGAACAAGAAAAATATAACTTGTTTTGAAATGACTTTTCTTTTTTTTTTTTTTGAATTTCGGGAGAGTTTCAGAATTTTCTAAATACCTACCTCTCACTTTTTTTTTTCTTTTTTCTCTTTTTTTTCATTTTCTTTCCCTATTCTAAAAGCCAGTCAATATGCAAGCCTGAACAGACAGATATACACCTGTCCTAGACGGACCCATCCCCTATGTTGAGTCCCCAAAGTCAAATGCACATGATATAAACAAGCGTTCCTACTAGGGATCCGGCATGAGGCTTTGTTATACTAGGTTTAAAATCTGGGTTTATTGTTCTAGACCTGGCTTACCCGAGTGAACAACTCGAGCCGAGAGGGGGTAGCGTACCGGGAATACAGAAGTTTCACAGGCTTTGCAACTTGTCCGAACCTCGTTCTAAAAGAGGATAAGACTCTAGATAGAAGAGAAGCCACATGAAGTGCACCCTTCTCCATGATTTAGAAGACTCAGAGAGAGGAAGGGTTTCATAACAGTTTATATACAATTCACAAAATATCAAAGCGGTAAAAGCATTTAGCAAATTATGCTTAAACATGTAGGAAAATCAGATAATAAACAAAGCCAATCACAATAGCTATTCTAAGCTCGAATTCTTGAATCCTGAACTGAAATTCTGGGTTTGGATCCCCAGCAGAGTTGCCAGAGCTGTCCCACCTCCTTTTTACACCCCCAAAGGGATATATAAGGGAGTTTTTCCAATTTAAGTGATATTATTCAAAATGGGATTAATTATTTATCAGAGTCACCACTTAGGATAGTTTATTTGGTGTTCCAAGTCACCGGTTTATTTTTGAATCCCAAATCGAGGAAAATTTTGACTTTCCATTTGATGTCTACGAACTAGAAATTCTGAATAAGGAATTATGTTAACCCGGGGGAGGTGTTAGGAACCCCCGGATTCCGTGGTTTTAGCACGGTCGCTTAATCTATTACAATTTGCCTATTATCTGAGTTTAATACATGTTTTAGCCTATGGTATAATTTTAACTTTATAACCACTTTTATTCATTTTAAAGAAGATTTAATGTTGTCTAAAACATATCTTTGGATCGTGCCACATGAAATGCACCCGCAATCTGAAACATATTTTCTTCAACGTTATTAAGATTTAGATTTGGGTCACATGAAACGCGCACCCGAGTTTAGGAATGTAAATTATTAAAATAATGCGTCTAAATCAACTACGCATTTTTAACTTTGCGAGGGCCATTGAAAATTTGCTAAATGGCATGCCTCAAGTTCTAAGGAGTTAGTGTAATTACATGAGGGCCATAGGCTTAGGTCTTTTATTTGGCATGGCACGCCTCAATTTATTTCAAAGGGTTGCACTTAACCAAACTAAACTATGGATGTTCATAATTTATTTTCTTAAACTAATTGGAGATTATTGCAAGGACAACAAATACGAACAAAAATTTTTCTATACCAACATCTTACATCCCAACAAATGAATCCAAGAATTATCATAGGATATGAATCTTCCAAATTTAAATCGAGATCCAAACACTATATTTCCAGATCACTCACATCCCAACTCTAAACCCATTCACATGTATCCAACCATAGTTCTTCATCATTTTCTTTATTATATCTGTCCGAGCAAAATAAACCTGCCTATCGGTACGAAGTTCAAACAAGAAACCAGCAACGCCGGAACCTCGAACGGACCTCAATGGCGGCTGAAACTGTGAACCAACTTCAAACAAACTCCTTACCTTTTCCGAACAGCTTCGTCGGCGGCCACCAAACGAGACACTTCTCAGCCTCTATTTTCATCTAATGGAGAATTGAAGCAGTTTAAAGAGAGTAAAGAATAATGAGAGGAGAAGAAGATGGATTTGGGTTTGTAGTTGAATTATTTTTCAAATCCCTTAAAAAGGGAAAAAGAATTGGCATTGATTCAGCCTTTTCTTCTAGGTCCGATCTTTCTGATTTTGTTAGTTTTTTCGTCATTGATTTTGTTGTCTAGAAAGAAGAAGAGAAATGGTTGTTGTGTGATTTTTGAAGAAGGTGAAGAACAGAAAAGAGGAGGGTCGTTCTCTATTTTTTCGTGTGCGTTCACCTCCCCGGATTTTTTGCGTTTCTTTTTTTTCCCAGATTTTTTAGGCCTTTTCCTTGTTCTCCCTCTTCTATGTGTGCATGTGTTTATATATAGAAAGAAAAATAACCCCCATTTCCTTTTACGTGAGACTCAGCCAAAATTATCCCCCATGTATGAGCTGGATGTGGATGGATATGAACAAAAATAATTCTTGAAGCCCAAGTATAGGAGTTGCATTAGAGGAGTATTATGTAGGGAAGGTGCATGTGAATGGGGATAGAAAAAGACAAAACAGGACCACTTAAATTTTCCTTGTTTTGCTCTTACTACTTCTATTCTTCCTCTTTTCTTCCAATTTTGATTTTTTCCTATTGCATTTTCCATTTCTTTTGCTTTCTGTTTTTTGTTTTCTTCTTCTCTTTTTTCTTTTCTTTTTGTTTGTTTTCAATTTTATTATTTTGAAGATGAAACAAAATTTTTAATTTATCTAAACTAATGGGATATTAAAAGAAAGAAATAAAATTATTTTTATTTTTAACTAAATAAAAAAAATCTTACTCAATATTTCATTATAGGCCTACAACTTTTAAACTAAACTAAGTAAATATAGATATATTTTGAAATTTTTCTTCTTATCTCTTTTTTTGGAAAATAAAATGCCAAAATTATTTTTGTATTTTTTTAAAGTAAAACTAACTAGACAAAATATTAACTAGTTAAAATAAGAGAAAAATATTTTTGTAATTTTTTTTTGATAAAATAAAGTAAAATAGTCAAAACAAATTATAATATCGATATTAGGCCTAAATTAAATATTTATATGCTAAAATATGTAAAATCTTGGGGAGGGTCAAAAATCACATGTCTACACCTTTTATTGCTTTTTGGATGGATATTCGGGTTATAATCAAATCTTGATCGCTCCGAAGGACCAAGAGAAGACCACATTCACTTGCCCATATGGCAAATTTTCTTTCTCTCAGATGCCGTTCGGGTTTTGCAATGCGCCGGCGATCTTCCAACGATGCATGTTGGCTATTTTCATCGACATGGTGGAAGATATCTTGGAGGTTTTCATGAATGATTCCACTATGGTTGGTGATTCCTTTGAAGAGTGTTTGGGTAATTTGGATAAAGTGTTAACTCAGTGTGAAGACACAAACCTTGTACTCGATTGGAAAAAATGTCATTTCAGGGTTGAAGCGGATATAGTGTTGGGTCACAAAATTTCAAAGCATGGGATTGAAGTAGACAAAGCCAAGATTGAGGTGATTTTAAGGCTCCCTCCCCCCATTTCTGTCAAAGGGGTTAAGAGGTTTCTTGGGCATGCGGGGTTCTACCGGCGGTTTATCAAGGATTTTTTGAAGTAGTGAATCCTCTTTGCAAGTTGCTAGAGAAAGATGCTAAGTTTGTATTTGATGAGAAATGCATAGAGGCCTTTGAAATTCTTAAGAATAAGTTGACCACCACTCCTATCATTGCCGCACCTAATTGGAGCTTGCCCTTTGAGCTCATGTGTGATGCTAGCTATGTTGCAGTTGGAGCGGTGTTGGGTCAACGTGTGAACAAAATGTTTCATCCAGTGTACTATGCGAGCAAGACGATGAATGACGCTCAATTGAACTACACGGTGACCGAGAAAGAGTTGTTGGCCATAGTGTTTGAATGGAAAAGTTCCGACCGTACCTTATGGGGGCCAAGGTCATAGTGCACACCGATCATGCCGCCCTTAGATACTTGATGACGAAGAAAGACTCTAAGACAAGATTGATGAGATGGGTGTTACTACTTCAAGAGTTTGATCTAGAAATTGTGGACCGGAAAGGTAGTGAGAATCAAGTGGGAGGCCACTTGTCCCATTTGGAGGAGGAAGGGAGGCCTTGTGATGGCCTAGAGATCAATGACTCATTTCCCGACGAACAACTTCGTGTGGTGTCAATGAATGATATGCCATGGTTTGCCGATGTTGCTAATTATCTTGTGACCAGAATAGTCTCGTATGAGCTCTCTTCTAACCAAAGAAAGAAGCTCAAGTGGGATAGTTTGGACTTATATTGGGATGAGCCATGCTTGTTCAAGATTTGCGCGGATGGTGTGATTCGAAGGTGTGTCCCGGAGGAAGAGCAATTGAGTATTTTGGAGGCTAGTCATTCCTCTCCCTATGGCGGCTATCATGGCGGGGCAGGACAACTTCTAAAGTTCTTAGTTGTGGGTTTTATTGGCCAACTTCGTTCAAAGATGCGGGTGATTTTGTGAAGAGATGCGACGAATGCCAAAGAGTGGGGGGAATTTCGAAGAAAGATGAGATGCATCTCAATACCATCCTTGAGGTTGATATTTTTGATGTATGGAGCATTAATTTCATGGGACCGTTTGTTAGCTCTTATGGGAACACTTACATTCTCGTGGCGGTGGATTATGTTTTAAAGTGGGTTGAAGTTATGGCTTTGCCCAACTATGAGGCCCGAAATGTGGTTGCATTTCTCAAGAAGAGCATTTTCACAAGGTTTGGTAATCCGAGGGCAATCATAAGTGATGAGGGTCCCATTTTTGCAATAGAGCCTTCGACACTTTACTTTCAAAGTATGGTGTCAATCACAAAGTTTCTACCCCCCTATCACCCTTAAGCAAGTGGTCAAATATAAGTCGCCAACAGGGAAATCAAAAGCATATTGTCAAAGACGGGTCAATGCAAATATGACCGATTGGTCGAAGAAGTTGGATGATGTTGTATGGGCTTATAGGACGGCTTTCAAGACTCCTATTGGTATGTCTCCGTACAGGTTGGTGTTTGGGAAAGCTTGCCATCTTCCGGTTGAGTTAGAGCACAAGGACATATGGACTTTGAGGAAGCTTAATCTTGAGTTGGATGTTGCGGCCAATCTTCGTATTGAACAACTCAATGAACTTGATGAATTCTGGTTCTATGCCTACTCTAGTTCGTCCTTGTATAAGAACAAGATGAATTACCTTCATGATAAATATGCTCGTGGAAAGAAGTTCAAAGTTGGTGATTTGGTTCTCTTGTTCAATTCCCAGTTACGTCTACTTCCGAGAAAGCTTAAATCAAAATGGAGTGGACCGTTTGAAGTTGTGTTGGTGACCCCCTTTGGTGCTCTTGATTTGAAAAACAAAAATGGTGAAGTCTATGAATGGGAATCATGTCAAGCATTATCTTGGGAAAATTGATAACAGCCACGTGGTGGCACTTATCCATTTCAAATGATTTGGTAGTAACTCGCATCGTGCCGCGACGTTAAATCGGGCGCTTCTTGAGAGGCAACCCATATGTTTTTCTTTTTGTTTTCTTTGATTTTCTTTGTGGTATAGGATTGATTTTTGGGCTAACTAGCTGTGAGATGTTACAGGATTGAGTTGATGCAGTGCAAGACATAATAGAAAAATTGCACAGGTCTCTGAAGTTTCCAGTGCGGCCGCACTACCATTTTGTGCAGTCCGGACTGGTCAAGGATGTTAAACATGCTCTCTGAAGTTTGCCACCACGACCGCAGTTGATTTGGTGCAGTCCGCGGTGGACCACCGCAACCTCGGTCCATTTTTTATGGACCGTAGTGGGTTACTGAGTTGGACTTGAACATAATAAACCAGTGCGGACCGCTGTCCATTTTGTGCGGTCCGCACTAGTAGGTGAGAATGGGCCCCAGAGTTTTTTCTATAAATAGACCTTGAGGACCCCCTTTTACTCTTTTCGCAAATTTAACTGTCAAAAGCATATTATCTTCTCATAATTAATGGCAAAGATTGATCATTCCTCATTTTATCTAACAACTGGTAACATAATCTTCCTTTTCTTCTTTAAATTCTATTAATTTCATTTTTTTCATTTTTTTTCTAAGATTAGAGTTTTTCTTCCTCTCATAGTTGGTTCAATTTCTAGGTTAGATTAGTTTAAATGTTGATTCTTGTGGACTTGTTAGTTAAATTGAACTGGGTAATCAATTAGGGACTCTAATTAGGCAAAAATTTGAACTTAAAAGAAAAATCTCAAACCCTAACTCAGTGCCGATTCTAGGAACCCAGTGCGAACCGCTGTCGTTTTTGTGCAGTCTGCGGTTCCCTAATGCGGTCCGCAGTACCACTTTGTGCGGACCACACTGATGATCTTGTGTCAAGCTGAACCTTGGGCAGTGTGGCCGCACTACATTTTGTGTAGTCCGCACTGGCCCAGTGTGGCCACGGTACCATTTTGTGCGGGCCACACTGGTCAGATTCAAAGGAGGGGTATTCTAAACCCCACCCATGTGCGGATCGCGGTCGTTTTTGTGCGGTCTGCGGTGGGTTATGTTCTGCAACATTTTAAGTTTTTTCTACAATTCTTCCTGCACCAATGTTCCTATTGATTCTATTGATACTAACAATGTTAGATGGTTGTGTTTGTAGATAATGGTTAAACTAAGATGCAAAGGCTCAAAACAACCCGACAGAGTTGATTCCTCCTGGGAAGGGAAGCAGAAGATGATTAAACTTACTCCCCATGCTCGTCAAAACATAAAGAAGATGAGAAAGGCAATTAAGCCAGCTGATAGAGCCTGTGATCAGTCGGGGAGTGAGTATCTGCCCTTCCAGTACATCTCCTCCGATTCCGCACCAGAATATGTTGAAGATTGGCTGGGGAGATTGAGATTGGCTGATGATACTCCTCCATCATCACCCACTGCCCAAGCACCAGAGCATGTTTCTACTAATTCGTCTGAGGGCTCAGCAGCCGATAGTGGGGAATACTCCACCTCCCCCACAGTTTCATTATTCGGGAAGGGTGCAGACGGAGGTGAGGAGGAAGTACAGGGAGGTGAGGAGGTAGCTGAAGGTGGTGAGCCTCAGGTGGGAGGCATTACCCGAACTAGAAAGCCCGATGTTTGGGAAGATAGGTTTGTGAGCGGCGTACCACAAGTTTAGGGACTGATGGTCGGTGAGAAAGTTGATACCGGAGCGGAGTTTCATTGATAGAGATCTATTACCCCACAACCCTAATGTGCAGAGACAGTTCAGAACTAGAGTGGGTTGGGAACATTTTATGGAGAAGTGTGTAGATGCCAACAAACACATGGTCGAGGAGTTTTACTACAATGTAGCCCACATTAAAATGGGCTCCAAAGTGACCAAGGTTCATAATAAGACAGTGTTATTTGAAGGGAAATACCTCAACGAATACTTGGGATTCAATGAGGAGGATAAAACTTTGTACATGGAGAAGTTGGAGATGGGAAAAGAGGTCCGTCCATGGTTAGCTCAGTACCTGGCAATCCTAGGTACCGTTTCGGATTGGTTAACTGTTGGGGTTAAAATATTGCGGAGGACCTTAATCTTTGAGAGGAGGGGTTGGGAGACGTTTGTTTACAGCCGGTTGGATCCTACTACACATGACCAGACCCTTCCTTTCCAACGAGTTGTATGGGTTGCTTCAATTATGGTGGGATACCCCATAAATGTGGGGAATGTGATGTCCCACATTATCTCGATAGTAGGAGCAGAGCATGACCGGAACTACCTGTCACGACCCCAGTTCGCCCTCCATGAACTATCGTGACGGCACCTAGTCCCTATGATTAGGTAAGCCTAACAATTCGGAAAATAATCTAAACATGCGGAATTAAATAAACAAAAGTCAATTAACTGAATAGAACAATATGTAAATGCCGCTTGGCATATAAACACAACTTCAACTGATACACTATCCCCAAAACCCGGAAACTCCAAAATCTCCAGAATGTCTAACAAGAACAGAAGTACAGAAGGACCAAATACTGAACACAGGAATAGAAAGAGACTCTTTGGTCTGCGGACGCGGCAGATATACCTCGAAGTCACTAGATCAGTCGCCTCGCCTCAGGGGTGATAGGACTGAATAGAAGTACCTGGATCTGCACATGAAAAACATGGACAAAAAGGGCATGAGTACACCATAATGGTACTTAGTAAATGCCAAGCCTAACCTCGGTTGAGTAGTGACGAGGAAGGTCAGGGCCATACTGAGGTAAAATAAAATAAAAGGTATAATAGGATGAGATAAGCAATTCAGTTGCAAGCGAACCAACAAAACTTATTATGAGAAAGTAAGGAACTGCAATAACTGAAATAAGGGCTAAATTGATCACAAAGGTAATAACCGGGGATCTCTCAGTATCCCGAGGATCTCTTGGTATCCTCCATCTAAAAGAGGGATCTCTTGGTATCCCGAGGATCTCTTTTTATCCTCAATATATGCTAGGGATCTCTTGGTATCCCGAGGATCTCTTGGTATCCTCAATATATGCTAGGGATCTCTTGGTATACCGAGGATCTTTTGGTATCCTCAATATATACTAGGGATCTCTTGGTATCCCGAGGATCTCTTGGTATCCTCAATAAATACTAGGGATCTCTTGGTATCCCGAGGATCACTTGGTATCCTCAATATATACTAGGGATCTCTTGGTATCCCGAGGATCACTTGGTATTCTCAATATATACTAGGGATCTCTTGGTATCCCGATTACATGTGCCAAGGATCTCTTGGTATCCTGCACTATAGTCCACATCGATATATATATTCTAGGGGGTCTTCCGGAATATATTCCGTAATCCCAAAGTAAATACGCAACAAAATCAGAGAAAATACTCAGAAAATATTAACTTCACAATAAGGCAAACAAGTAGTCTAGCCTAGCATGCTGCACAAAAATCCAAATAAGGCATGTTGAGCAAGTAAGTCAATTAAGTCAATTAGACATGCTTCCATAGATTAACAGCATACTTAAATTCCAAGTAGTACAAACAGGAAAGGAAAATACAGTTTAAGGCTATTTTAATGAAATAGGATTTTCAACAATTAGCTCAAGTACGCGCTCGTCACCTCATGTACAAGGCATTTTATTTACCTTAATATTACTCCTAAGGGGAAAGTACCCCATACAAGGTTAGACAAGCCACTTACCTCAAACAAGTGCAAGTCAACCTGAAACCACGCTTTTGCCCCGAGTATTCGACTCTAAATGGCCCAAATCTATTCAATAAAATTGCATATTATAAATAATACTTCAAGTAATTGATTCTACAATAAAATTCTAAGCTAATACGCAAAATTATGTAAAATAACCAAAATGCCCCTCAAGCCCACGTCTTGGAATCGGGTAAAATTTATATTTCCAGAAACCTCGCACTCTCAGGAGTCCAACCATACCAAAATTATCCAAATCCCATAACATTTCGACCCTCAATCCATGATTCTATCCAGGAGGGTTTTCTAAACTTTTCCAACAAAATTCATGGATTAAATGCTAAAACTAGTAATAGATTCGAGTAATCTATCAAAAATTAAGTCCAGAACACTTACCTCGTTGTTCTCTCTGAAAATCTCCCAAAAATCGCCTCTCCTCGAGCTCCAAATCGTCAAAAATGGAAAATGGGACGAAGTCCCATTTTCAGAACTTAACATTCTACCCAGAAGTTTTCTTCATCGGGATTGCGTGAAGGCAGTCGCGATCGCGAAGAGCAAAAACTTCACGCGCCTCAGATCACTCTATGCGATCGCGATATTCCATACGCGATCGTGATGCTTCCGCTTCTTAGCTCTACGCGATTGCGGTTGACCTCACGCGACCGTGAAGAGCAAATCCCACACTCCTCCATTGCTCATTTCTTCCTCTTCGCGAACACAGTGTAGTCCACGTGTTCGCGATTCAACTTCTGCCAACACTACGCGATCGCACTCCTCTTCCCGCGATCGCGTAGAACAAAATTCCCTCTGCCTCATCCAAGCCTTCACGATCATGAGCCTCCTCATGTGATCGCGATTAAGAAAAGTCTGTAACAAAAACCAGCAAAAATTTGATCCTTCTCCAAGTCTAAAAATGCCTCGCTGATCATCCGAAACACACTCGAGGTCCCCGGGACCTCAACCAAACATGCCAACCAATCCTAAAACATCATTCAAACTTGTACCAATCTTCAAAATACTTCAAATAATATCGAAACACCCATTTTTCATTGAATTCAAGACTAAGAATTCTAAAAACTCTAAATATACATTTTCGATCAAAAAGTCTATCAAAGCTCGTCAGAATGATCTAAAATTTAGCACACACATCCCAATTGACATAGCGAAGCTACTGAAACTTCCGAAATTTCATTCCGTTCCTCGGATCAAAACCTCGCTATCGACCGAAAACTTTAAAAATTCAACTTTCGGCATTTCAAGCCTAAATTAGCTACGGACCTCCAAAACACAATCTGTTCACACGCCTAAGCCCGAAATTACCTAACGGAGCTAACCGAACCATCGGATTTCCATCCCGAGACCGTCTTCATATTGTTCCGACTATGGTCAAATTTATATGACTTAAGTTCTTATTTAGGGACTAAGTGTCCTAAAACTCTCCGAAATTTAAAACCGAGCATCCCGGCAATTAAAATAGCATAAATAAACTTGGGGGAAAAAGTTAATAGGGAATTGGGTCGTAAATTCCAAAAATGACTGGCCGGTTTGTTACACTACCCTTTCTCTAGCACCCTCACTATGTACTTTCAGGACTTAGAGGTGGACAAGAAGCCCTATGACGTCAAGGTCAATGCGACAGCCCCGTTCTCCTGGTATAGCTTGAAGAGGAATGACAACACCAAGGACAAGAACTACAAAGCCCCTGATTTTGCCCCAACTGTCCAGTCTGAAGAGCCAATTGTGGTAGAAGTGCCTGCTGAGCCTACCCCCACTACTGCTGACATACCTCCAGGACATTCCACATCTGCAGTCCCAGAGATCCCATCTACCCGGGCCCATCCTATTACTGCCCACCGGCTGAGCCAGACCCTTATGAGTATAAACAACTGCATGCAGACTGCCTCATCCAAGTTGTCCACATTGACTACCACAGTAGAGGCTCGGTCGGCTCCCCCAGCCCCACAGGTGCCCAGGTCTATCGAGGTAGAACTTAAGGAGATTCTTACCAACCAGAAGAAGATCTTTCATTCTCAGGATACATTGGCCAAGGCAGTCGATTTACACAGCAAGGCTCTCAAGTAGCTTGCTAAGAAGTATAAGAAGCTGCGGAAGACACGGCCTTCAAGGAGTCCGTGAAGGAGTTGTGGGTAGATGTTGATAGACTGAAGGCAGACCAGCTGCCTTTGGACCTGTTGCTTGATGATCCAGTCCCAGCAGCTCATCCACAGTCGGATCAGACCTAGAGGCCTCCGAAGAGGAGGAAGATTCCTAGAGCAGATGATGCCATCTTCTAGTTGGCCGACCCATTGGAGGCTTCCTCCAGTCAACCACAGGATGTACCAGTTCCACAGCCTGTTGATGTCTAGGCCCAGGTCCCAGTAGCAGCAGAGCAGACCACCGGGAACCAGTCTGAGGTTCCCGAGCACACAAAGGACCCAGGGACCACCCATGATCCTATGCAGACAGACACGGCTTAGGGAGTCCTCTATATCCCTTTTCTATATCTTTTGGTTCTTATTTAGACTAGTTGCCATTGGGGATAATGCCAGCTTTCATTTGAGGGGGTGAGCCCTACATTTTGGATGACTGTATATATTGATACATTTTTATGCTTTATTAATTTTTCATCTTTGGTCTGTATATAATTTGATATTTAGTTACATTTATCACATTTTAATCTTACTTTGGGTCTGTATATAAAGTTACATTTCATTGTATATATTCATCCCGTCTATTGTATATTCAAATCCCCTCTTGTATATATTTATTCCGTTTTCCGCAAATTTTTCCGTGTTTAGCTACTTATTTGTGATCCGTAGCTTTTTGTTTTTGGAGTTTGCAATAAGCCTTTGGTTTTATTAATGCCACGGTTCTTTCCAAAGATAGAATGTTGTGTGAACCGGGTGGCTCTTCCCAATGATGGATGGCGTGACAATTTTCTTAAGGGTTTGAGTTCGTTTTTATTTTTCTTTTTGGTTTTTAGTAGTTAGTAGTTAAGGGTGCCTCAAGAAAATCTTCACTTGGGCCTAGCACATTTTCCTTTGATCTTATGGTCAAAAAGAAATTGTTAGGTTTAGGATGGTGAATCTTGTGACCTTGAGACTCTTGCGTTGGCCGATAATCATCAAGTGGTTTTTCGGAACCATTGTGTGCTCAAATCATATCTAAGGTCATTGTGGACCCCCGACTCTATGTCTTTAGCAATCCCTTAGCTTGTATGGTGAGTAATTGAATTGCAAGTCCAAGTCTCGAGCCATTGGTCTAGAACTTGCCCTGAATGTTTGTTGAGGCGAAATCCTAGGTAAATTTTGACTTAAGACATGATTATAGGCTTTCCTTGATCCAAATGATAGTTTGAACAATTCCATAGCCTACCAATGATAAGATCCCTAGTTAACCCTTTTGAGCCTTAGACCTTTTTCTTTCAAGAACCATGATACAAGCCTATACCCGTTCTAAAAGATATCCTCTCTTGGCACCCAATATTTCCTTTAGCACATGGCAAAAGTATAAGTTTGGGGGGAGAGAAAAGGATTGCAACAAAGTGGTAAAAAGGCACAAAAATGAAGAACAGGAAAGGCAATGAAAAAGAAAGAAAAGCAAAAACACAAAAGAATGTTCAATGTGAAAAAAAAAAGGATTTAAGAAAAGCAATGTATGAAAGGCGTGGAAAGTTGAAAAGGGGGAAAAGGTGTGAAAAGCACAAGAAAGAGTGACATGGTGTCTCTCCAACCCCTTAGAAAGAAGTGAAATAACTCAAAGAGTCAAGTGAATTGTGCCAAATGAATCAAAAGAAGTGCTTAAGGGAAGATGGAACCCACTTGAACAAAAACATGACCTACCCTAGACCAAAAGCCTTAACAATTACTCCACAAAAGCCCTATATGATCTTGAGTCGAATGAAGCTTACATTAGTGGATACTTACATAAGGGGCAAGCATATGGTGCTTAGAGCTGGACTTGTGACCTTTCCTTGAGAGAGATGAGTGAATTTACAATAACCTCATTTTGTGTGCCAATATTCTAAAGGTTAGGTTTGCTTAGAGAGAGTTGAGGATATGTGAGTTTGAGTTCCACAATGACCAAAGTAATTGAAAGAGTTCTTTGATGTGTTGAGTCAACTCTTGATGCTCTTGTGCCGCACTTGATCCATGGTTTTTCAAAGGTTAAATGTTGTTAATGACTCATGTGTGTTGAGGGTAATTGTTAGTCCCAATTGATGCTAGTTGAGGTTGCTTTAGGAAAGCTGAAAATTTCTTAGATTTTCCCTTAAGAGTTGGGTCTTATTTTATTTGCCTGAGGGCAAGCAAAAGCTTAAGTTTGGGGGAGTTGATAATTAGGGATTTTGATGCATTTCATAGCCCTTTGTGCTTATGCTTTGATTATAAATTCATACTCCCTATGTTTCATATTAAATAAGGTACTTTCCTTTTTAGTCTGTTCCAAAACAAATGACACATTTCTAAATTTGAAAATAATTCAACTTTAAACTCATTCATTTTACCCATTTACCCTTAATGAGAAGCTTATATAGCCACACAAATGCCATGTCCCCACAAACTTTTTACCCCTTAAGCTTTTAAGATCACAAGTTTCAAAAGTCTTCTTTTTTCTTAAACTCTGTGCTGAGTCAAACTACCTCATTTAATATGAAACGGAGGGAGCAAAAAAATAGTCCCAAAAGGCTCATAACTTGTGCTTGATTGCAGGTTTGATCAACAAAGTGACAAGATGTCAAAGATCGGCTCAAAAGGAGTGAAACCTACACAAGTACCAAAGACAAGACAAAACTCAGGAGAAACAGGCCTAGTGCGGCCTACACTTTGTGCGGTCCACACTAGGGAGATTCGGAGAGTTGGATTTTCAGGCAGCAAGGCAGTACGACCGCAAAAGGTTTTGTCTGGTCCGCACTGAGGCACCGCGGCCGCACGACCATTCTGTGCGGTTCGCATAACCAAAGTTCAGAGAGATGCCAAATTCAAAAGAAGAAGCTTGTAAGGTCCGCAGTCCATTCTGCGCTGACCGCATTGAAAGCCTCTGCGGCGGTAGTCCATTCTGTACGGTCCGCGGAGCCTGAGTTTAGAGAGTCAAAAATTTCAAGTTCAAGAGCCTAGTGCGGGACCGCACACCATTTTGTGCGGTTCGCACTGACCCAACATGGGCAATTTTGTCCAGTTTTTCTAGCTTAGTATAAATAGATTCTTTTACCATTTTTAGGGCATCAGATGTTGTAATATAGTAGCTGGCTCGTGCGAAGACATTTCTTAGCCATTTTGGGCACTTTTACTTAGTTTTAATCATTGAATCTTTTGTATTTACTTTAGTAAGTAATTAATATGTCTTTCTCTTCATCTATTTTTCTGATTTTATCTTCAAGCATGAGTAGCTAAACCCATTAGCTACGGTTGCGGCTCAACCCTAGTGTAGTTAATTGATGGGTGTTGTAATTTACGGTTAGATTGACTATGGGTGTTTGTTATTTGGGTCAATTTTATGGTTTAATTTATGAATTAGTGGTTGTGGATACTAGTTTGTGCTAAGTTGACTTGGGTTCTTCTTGATAAAGAGAGCCTAAGTCTCCAAAACTGACTCAACAAGGAATTGGGATGGACTCAAGAGATTTGATAGTCCGAATTAAAGGGTTAAACCTCGAGAGAGTAATACCCAACTTGAACCCTAGTTGTTTGGACAAATATGCATACCCAATTGGTCTTGAGAAAGTCAATTGGGAAAAATCACTCTTTCTACCGAGAGGTGTAGAGTGGGTAGTGTCGAGCAACGGTAATAACATATTCCCCAATCATGTCAATCGTGCCTTGGATGCAAATACTCGTCAATTGTCCACCTAGGTGAAAGTCACTACCCTAGTGCCTTTTAAACCATTAGATACAACTTGTAGCAATTTATTCTTAGTTTAATTTAGTTGCAATTATAATTTGTAGTTTGATCATAGTAGAATATAAAGAAAAAACCAAAAATTAATAGAAGTGATATTGGGGACAAATACGCAATTCCAACCTAAATAGATACTTGACTCCAATTCTAGCTCTCTGTAGATATCGATCCCGACCCAAAATCGGGTAAAAGCTATTGCGATCCTCTTTTGCTACTTATTAGTAGTGCGGAGTTAGAAGCAATCAGCGAGTCTACCCAAGAGCTCTGGTCTATGCAGGATACTTCTCAGGGGGAAGGTTGTTATTACTTTTACGGGGTGACATTGAAAATATGGTTTAAGCTTGCGTGAAGCTATGACTAGTACCAGAGCTAGTTTTTCAAGGTGAGGGTACCTTGTCTTGGCATCTATTAAGGTTTTGATGATATAGTAAATAAGGGATTGCGTACCTTTGTTTCCGTGGACCAAGACTGCATTGACAGTGACTTCGGATACTGCCAAATATATGAGCAGACACTCACCTGGGTCCGCTTTGATGAGTAGTGGCGGTGAGGATAGATACGCTTTTAGCTTCCTTAGGGCGTCGAATGCATTCCTTTTTCCATTGTAGCCCGTGGTCTTTTCTTAGTAAGTTGAAGAATTTTTTACATCTGTCCGAGGATCGTGAAATGAATCTCGACAAGGCGGCTATTTGCCCTGTTAGCTTCTGCACCTATTTTTTGCTGGTCAACACCTTAGGTATTGTGTCGATGGCTTTGATTTAATCCTGGTTGAGTTTGATTCCTCGTTGCGATACGACAAAACCTAAGAATTTTCCTGAGGCCATGCCGAAGGTGCACTTTTCGGATTTAACTTCATCCCGTACCGCCTCAATATCACGAAGGATTCTTTCAAATGGCTGTATGGTCCTACTTCTTAGCCAACTTTACCAGTATATCATCGATATAGACCTCAATTGTCTTTCCAAGCTATTCCTTGAATATTTTGGTGACTATCCTCTGGTAAGTGGCCCCTGCATTCTTGATTCCGAACGGCATCACTTTGTAGCAGTAAGTTCCTTGGTGAGTGATGAAAGTCGTCTTTTCCTGATCCTCTTCGGCCATTAGAATTTAATTGTAACTGGAGTAGGCGTCCAAAAAACTCAGTAGTTCGTGCCCTGCTGTCGCATCAATCGGTTGGTCGATATGGGGTAGCGGGAAAGGAGTCTTTTAGGCACGCTTTGTTTAGATCGGTAAAGTCCACACACATCTTCCATTTCCCGTTCTTCTTTTTTACCATGACCACATTGGCGACCCATTGGGGGTATTTTGATTCTCTGATGGAACCGCTGGTGAGTAATTTCTCCACCTCTTCGCTGACCGCTTCATTGATTGTGGCATTGAATTTTCTCCTTGTCTGTCATACCGGCGGGTAGAGTGGGTCGATATTCAACCTATGAGTGGCAATGTACTTTGGGATTCCCGACATATCTGAGTGGGAAAAGGCAAACAAATCGGCGTTGTTAGTTAAAAATTCACGATACTTACCTGGCTCTGAAAGGTTGTGCCCGATGTAAGCCTTTTTTGCATTGTCGGCGTCGTCCAACTGGACTAGGTGAAGGTCCTCTATAGTTGCCTTACAGGCCTCTATGATGTATGGGTCTCTGATGGCCTCTGTTGGCGGGTCGGGTTTAGTTCCCGATATGGCTGATTGATATGCCTCCGCTCTTGCACCTATCAGTTGTTTGGTGTGTATACAATCTTGGGCGATCCGATAACATTACTGGGCGGTACGCGATTTGTCCCGGATGCTAAATATTCCCCACGGGGTGGGAAATTTGATCACTTGATAGAAGCTTGAGGGGACGGCCCGCATGGCATGTATCCATTGGCGTCCTATGATGGCGTTATAGGTTATTTCCTAGTTCATGACGTGGAATGTTTTCAGCGTGACTCCTCTGGCTAAGACTGGCAGCGCTATTTCCCTGAATGTCCGCTCTACTACATTGTTAAAACCCCTTAGTGTTATGCAATGCGGTATTATTTTATCTTCCAGCCTCATTTGCGTGAGAACTCCGGGTGAATAATACACATGCCGCTTCCGTCATCTACCATGATTCTCTTTACATCTGTATCAGCGATGCATAATGTTATAGCCAAAGCATCATAATGAGGGAAAGACAAACCGTCGACATCTGACTTTTCGAAGATGATACTATCTTCGAAGTCATCATACCGTTCATGGGCAACCGTCCGTTTGAGTTTGTGCGTAGTGGTGAACTTCACATTGTTGATTACCGAGTCGTCGCCACCGCCGATGATCATCTGTATGGTACGCTTTGGTGATGGCAGCTTTGGAAGTCCTTGAGATGGGTCACGTCCTCTGGCAAAGTTGGACCTTCCTTTATTGCTGAGCAGTTCTTTCAAGTACTCTTGATTCAGCATCCTGACCACTTCTTGCCATAGGCCTATGCAATTATCGGTCTTGCGTCCTCTTTCCTGATGGAATTCGCAGAGGACGTTTGACCTTCTCGAACTTGGGTCCGATTTCATTTTTTGTGGCCATTGCACCTTCGTGCCCAATTTCTCTAGTGCGTACACTATCTCTGAAGGGAAAATACAAAAGTTATGAGCAGATAACAGTGGACGTTTTGAAGGGGTGCGGTATGTCGTAGCACGACATCTGTATGCCTTGGAGGAGGCGGGTTAGATGTTCTGACATAAGGCTGGTGCCTTTCTCGATTGAAACACGGTGGTTGGTCCCTTCACCCATCGTTACATCGATCTCTCCTTGACTCGATCTTAATTAACGTTACTCGCTGAGTCGGACCGTTTAGATCATTCTCATTTGCCCTTACCTCGGCGCAGTAGGCGTTATGAATTTCTTCCCATGTGGTGGGGGGTACTTCATGAGTCTGTTGAGCAATTTTTTGGTTGCTTTTGATCTGTTCCTATTTAACCCATTTTGGAAGGCCGCTACCGCCATTCCTTCCGACATATTTGGCAGGCCCATCCTTACTCTATTGAATCGGGCCAGGAAGTCACGAAGTCCCTCGCACGCCGTTTGTCTGATGGCGAAGATGCCATTGACCCTAGCTTCAGCTTTCTTTGCCCATGCATGAGTGGTGGCAAATTTATCTGCCATCTCCTCAAATGTTGATATCGATCATGCTGGTAGCTGTGAGTACCATGTTAATGCTCCTCATGTCAAAGACTCGCCGAACTTTTTAGCAGCATGGATGGCATTTGTTCTTTTGACAGGTCATTGCCCTTTACCGCAGTGACATAATGGATTAGATGATCCTCTGGATCTGTGGTCCCACGTATATTCTTAAGTATGGCAGCATTTTGAAGGTTTTCGGGATGGGGTGAGGAGCAGCTCCCTCGTTGTATGGTTATTCAACGAATCGGCCCATATCGCATTTTGGTAGTAGCTTAGGGGCGTCAGGTATTTTGTCAACCCTTTCCTGGTGCCTTTCATTTGATCATGGAGTGCTTTGTTCTCGTTTTCCATCTCTTCCATTTTCTTTAGGATGGTCATGAGTGCATCATTGCTTGCGTTGATGACAGTGCGGGTGTTGCTCGTTCTCGTAGTGCCTGGCTCGCCGATGGTAGCTGCGATTTCTGCCGTCGGTAAGTCTTCGACATTTCATTGAGGCGGTTTTTGGAGCATGTTGTTCAGTGCACTTGTCAACCACTCCTCTAGCAACTTTTTGATTGTTGGTGTTGTTTCCCTCGTTGTGGACGCGGAAGTTCCCCTTTCACGCAAGACCGTCGGATCCTCGTATGGAGAGGGTGAGATTTCCCCCTCCGGTATATCTCTTGGTATTTTATTCTCGGTGTTTTCTTTACCAGCTTCTTTGAGGAGTTTAAGAGGTTGTTTGAGACATCTGCTATCATCTTCAGCCATGCTTCTTTCTCTGCCATTGTTAGTTGCAGGATTTGAAGAACAGTAGTCATTATTTTCAAGAACCTAGATGAGAACTATGATTTCTGTTATGGAAATCCCCACAGGCGACGCCAAATTGTTTGATTCAAAAGAATTTAGATTCTTCTTTTAAGCAAATCAATCAAAGATGAAGGGGTAAATCTTAGCCGAAGATAATAAACTCTAGGATGATAATGGTAAAGAGAAAGAGAGAAGAATAATAGAGGGACAACAATAGAGAGAGAGATAATGATTGTGTATATTCCCAAAAACTCTCCTCCTTTTACAAGACTCGAATCCCTCTTATATATTGAGGGATTTTCATTAATCGTGGAGGCGACGTATTAGGGACTATCTACTACGTCAAATCTAATGCTACTACGATGGCGTCACTCCTTCCACCTCTGGGTCGTATCTCTGTGCCGAATCGTAAGTTTTAGGTCGCTGGTCTACTCGCTAGATGCCGTGGTCAATCAAATTCGGACCTATAAAAAATGTTTGAACACTATCATCATCTTAAAATCTCAACGACTAGATGTTGATTCATAGAAGTGTTACATGCTACTGAAAAGTAGATGTCATAACTTTGTGAAGATGACTTCCATCAATGAGTATCCACCGACTTAAAGTAACTGTTCAGCCAAGCTGGATTTTTCCTTGAATTGATATAGAAGGCCAAATCAATTGAGTCTTGTTACTCCTTTCCGGCTAGTATTTCCATCATTAGTTAAGCGGAGTAAATAATCAAGTGAAGGAACTTAAGCATTTTTCTTGAATATAAATAAAAATTTGTATATACGCTCAAATGTTTATATTTTTTGTGACAAATTAAACTCCTAAATAATGAAATACATCTCAATAACACGAAATAGAAAGAGAAAAAAAAAACAGAACTAATTAATCAATTGACAGACACAAAAAAAAAAAAAAGAACTATCAGTTGTTGCTCTATACTTATGCGATGATCATCAAGAACATGGAAAATGGGAAAACAATGGAAGCAACAAATTTGGAAGGACCAATTATCTGAGAAGCAGCTGATGAGGCAGGGGAACCTGAAGGTGCAGTAGAAGGAGATCCCACTTCTGGTAGAACGTTAATGGCAACCCTCATTCCTAGCTGACAGTGATATTTTGCTCCACAAAAGTACCATCTCTTCCTAGGAGATTTTAGCTCAATCACATCATTTCAAGAATTGAGGGGTTCAGCGTTAGAACCTGGTTTGCAATTTTGGAAGTCAGCCAGATTTGCTTTATACACATTGTGAAGCCCTTGGTACTTGAAAACTGCACCATGCATAAATTTTTTGTTAATTATTAGGCACTTTTTGAAAGATTGAACGGACACTAAGGCATAACATATGCACAGTTCTAACTTCAATATACTCCTAATCTATCTATACTATATTAAAAGCACAAATACCCTTAGCGGAATGTTGTTCATCTTTTTTACCTTTTAAAAATAAATTTAACATTAGATAAAACTGTAATTTAGTTATTATTCTAATATATATGACTTTAAATTTAATTAATTTTTTTATTATTAAATCTTTTCTTATTTAAATTAGGTAAGAAGTCATAATATTAAGGAATTTAAAGTAGATATTATTTGGGAAAATAAAAATAATATTATTTTATAGCCATACAAATGATATGACATATTTAAGACCAGCAAAAGTCTTTATTTCTTTTTTTAACTCCATGTCGATTCAAAGTATATCACCTAAGTTGCAACGGAAGGAGTAGCATATATATATATATATACATGTCGATTCAAAGTATATCACCTAAGTTGCAACGGAAGGAGTAGCATATATATATATATATATATATATATATATATATATATATATATATATATATATATATATATATATATATATATATATATAAAAGCTAATGCATACATCCCGGTGCACTGAGCTCTCGCTATGCGCTGGGTCTTAACGATTTGGGCTTTGTTCAAAGCCATTTTGACTACTCCTTATTCACACAACAGAGAGGTCAGCCTTGGTGGTTATTCTAGTCTATGTAGATGACCTCCTAGTCATATGAAATGACCCTAACCTAATTCAGTCTGCTAGGGACAATCTGCAGAAGAAGTTCAAGATAAAAGACTTGGGGAAGTTCAGATTTTTCTTGGGCATAGAGTTTGCTCGCAGCAAAGCTAGCATCTTGATGAACTAAAGAAAGTATGCACTAGATTTGATAGCTGATTCTGGGCTAGGGGGAGCTAAGCCAATACCCACTCTATTGGAATGCAATCAGAGACTGACCACAGCAGAATTTGATGAAGCCATACTGGTTCCTGAAGACATTGCAAAGGCAGGACTGAAGGATGATGTATTACCTGATCCTGAACCTTATCAAAGGTTAGTAGGCAGGTTGCTATACTTGACCATGACAAGGGCTGACATAGCCAATGTTGTCCAGGTTCTCAGTCAATTTATGCATAGACCTAAAAGATCACATATGGATGATGCATCAAGGGTGATTAGGTATATCAAAAGTGTACCAGGATTGGGGATGTTGATGTCTTCATAGCAATCAGAAGGCTTAGTGGCATTTTGTGACTCAGATTGGCTGCCTGTCCACAGTCTAGAAAATCAGTCACAGTGTATTTGATTAAGTTTGGAAATTCCTCGATATCGTGGAAGTCTAAGAAACAAAATACAGTTTCCAGAAGTTCAGCAGAGGCAGAGTTTAGAAATATGGCATCTACAGTGGCAGAAGTGTCATGGTTAGTAGGATTATTCAAGGAGTTGGGTGTTCAGGTTCAGCTGCATGTTCATTTGCATTGTGACAGCAAAGCAGCCATTCAAATAGTTGCAAATCCTATTTTTCATGAGAGGACAAAGCACGATGATATTGACTGTCATTTTGTACGAGAAAAATTGCAGCAAGGCCTTATCCAGACTCATCATATCAACACCAAATTGCAACTGGCAGACATACTTACTAAAGGCTTAGGGAAAGTGCAGCACAACTCTTTACTTAGCAAGCTGGGAGTTGAAAACGTATTCATACCCCATAACTTGAGGGGGAGTATTGAGACTAGTAATGATTGTGGTGGTTAGGCATCATTAGTTAGTTAGATTAGATGTAACTAAATTACTTGCAGTTGGGTTAGTGTAACTGAGGTTAGCTTAGTTTAACTCTAGTTAGAATTAAAGTTGATGAATTATATATTGTACTTGTACATATAAAGTTAGTTAAGAAAGCAATAGAATAGTACTTCTTCTTCCTCAAAATATCTCGACATTTCCTTCTCTCTCTTCCTCTGAACTCATATCCACGGCTTCCAATCCATGGCAAATATCCATGGTAGTTGATTTCTTCACTTTTGAGAGTATAGAATTTATTTTACTTTCTTTTCACTTGCTTCCACACATATACTGTTTCATGTTAGGCCGGCTCTAAAGTTATGAACGTAAGGCTTGTGATTTACTGTTCAAATTTGGGAGGCCCCATATTAAAAAAGAATAGGTTTATAGGTATTTAAAAAGTAATATTTAGTACTTTTAATATAAAAATAAAATTTTTAATATAAAAAAAGGATCTGTAGATATATAAACTAGTAATTTGACTTACTTAAAATATAGGTAGATGAATAATTTTTCCAAAATTTTAATTTTTTACTTTTTTCATTAGATTACATGTCAAATTTTACTCTCCATTCTTAATATTTTCAAATCAATATATTTTTTCTCAATCTCTTCATATTTTAGAAACCCTTACATATTTTTTTCTTTCTCATTAATATTTTACTCACCTTCTTCCTCCAAGATTTCATTACTTACTTTCTTCTCCAAGATTTGATTAGTTCAAGAGTTCAACAATAAGCTTTCAATAATTCTATACTTCTATTGCTCTTTAAAATCTTATCTAAGATTAACAACATCTCAAGAAAGGTTAAATAAGGTCGCTATGTTATCAATTGAAAAAGAATTATTAGAGAAAATGGATTATAGAAATATTATTAATAACTTTGTATCACAAAAAGTTAGAAGAATAGATTTCAAATAAAAACATATTTTATAACTTTGTTTTAAAAATTTAAACCTCATATTAAACTTTGGTCTCGGATGTGCTTGATCCGCCCTTAGTCATTTAAGAAAATTATTTTATTTTTTATAAATAGAATTTTATTTATGGTGAATGTCTATATTTAGAGAGATTCTAGGGTTTATTACGTGGTGGCTAAGTCACCCTCTCCCTATAAATAGAGGGTTCTATTACATTTTAATTCATCCTAAAATTCAATAAGAATTCTCTCTCACTCTTTCTCTGCAATATTGTTCTTCTATTTTTATTGTTTCATAACAAGTTATCAGCACGAGACTCTACCGTCTCAAGAAGATTAAGGTATAACTTTTCTCCTCTTTTAATTATGACTAATATTATGAAAAGAAAGTTCAGCGCTCTTGAAATTCCAGGCAAGGACTATATTACATGGGTGTTGGATGCTGAAATCCATTTAGATGCAATGGGTCTTGGAGACGCTATTAAAGATAAAACTAAAGCATCCACCCAAGACTATGCTAAGACCTTGATTTTCTTACGCCATCACTTTGATGAAGGGTTAAAAATAGAATATCTCACAGTCAAAGATCCACTTGTTTTGTCGAATGACTTAAAGGAAAGATATGACAACTTAAAGTTGGTCACTCTTCAACAAGCACGATATGATTGGGCTCATCTGAGATTCCAAGACTTTAAGTCTGTTTCTGAATGTAATTCTGCGATGTTCAGAATTACTTCTAAATTGAAACTCTGTGGAAATACTATCACTGACTACTATATGCTTGAAAAAATATTTACAACGTTTCATGCCTTTGATATGGTCCTGTAACAGCAGTACAGAGAGAAAGGTTTCAAGAAGTACTCTGAGTTGATTTCTCTTCTCCTTGTGGCTGAACGAAATAATGATTTGCTCATGAGAAATCACGAAAATTGACCTACTGGGTCTACACCATTGCCTGAAGTGGATGAGGTATATTCCGACTATGCTAAGCATGAAAAAGGTCGTGACTCTATTCATGGTCGTGGTCGTGGCCGTAGTCGTAGACAAGAAAGAAATTTTCCTGGTGTTAATCATGGTCCAAAGAGAAATAACCACCAAAAGTGGAAAGGGAAGAATGAGAAGCCAAAAGCAAATAGTTCAGAAACTGAATGCTATCGTTGCGATGGAAAAGGGCATTAAGCAAATATTTGTCGTGTAACAAGACATTTGGTTGAGCTTTATCAAGCATCTCTAAAGAATAAGGGTCCTGAAGCTAATTTTGTCTATGACAATGAATTTGACATTACCCACTTAGATGTGGCAGACTTCTTTGAGCGCCCTAATGGAAAAATAGACCACTTGATCGGTGATGGATCTATGGTTAAAGATGATTGAGTTGTTTGTTTTTTTTTAATTTTTTATTTTTGCCTATTCGTAATAGCTAGCGAATAAACATCATGTAATCACAATTCTTTACATGAGTAGTAAGTATCCATTAATATTATTTATTTTATGAAATCGTATTAGTTAGTTTTGATTAAATAATTCAATAATTACTATTTCTTCATAATGAAATGTTTATTTTTATATTTTAAATTGAGTATAACTGAAGTGGATTTCTTCCATTTGTGAAACAACGTGCTAACTCTATTTCAGAGCTTCTATTATTTTCATTAACGTAATGTGATAGGCAATTAGTTGATTTCATTGTCCGTCTCTTTCTGTATGGTTTAGCAAAATTATATTACCGTTGTTTGATTGAGATGTTCTAACATTTTGGATTACAAAATAGTGTAATGGTAGAACATGTGTAATAATATAATAATTTGACAAAATAATTTTCTGGCCACTTAAATTTGTCGGGTTTTTTAAAGCCGATACATAAACTTTCTATTTTTCCATTTGAACACTCGAACTCGTTTTTTCCATAACTAATAAATACATCTGACAAGAGACCATGTGCGCGTGTATTACATATACACATATGTGTCCATCCAGTCAGAAAATGACCAATAGATGTCCTACACATAAGAGCGCGAAAATCCTAACATCCCCTCTTTAATGCAAGCCTTTTGAATGAGCCTGATTTGATAAATATGTGTCTTAGGAAAGATCTACAGATTTGTTCACCTTGTGGGGTGAATTGTTCTGAAGGATTTTCCCTTCTAGTTCTTGTACTGAAAATGCAGACAGGGTATGTACTCCTTGCTCTCTTTGCCAGAATAGCTCTTGTTCGGATGTTTGCAGGCTCCAAAACTCGGAAATGATGAAGCATCAGCATCAATTGCATCAACTACTGCTCATAGTCGGGTCTTCTGCTTTGGGTTTCTTGTTATGTTTAGTTGGACTATGTTTGTTAATCCGCATGATAGGTATCACAACTAAACAAGGTGGAATGAACCAATTCGCCTCATGTATTCGCAAGCCCGAGAAGGAAATAGATGCAAATACCGACCATCATCCTCCTGTGTCAGTGTCACCGTGTTCAGGGGAAGCTCAGGTTTTCCGACTCTCAGAGTTGAAAGATGCCACTAATTGGTTCAAGGAGTTCAACGAACTTGGAAGGGGAAGTTATGGGGAAGTTCAAAACTTAGCTTCAACTCTACAATGACAAAATATACAACTTTTCATCATTTTTACGGTCTGAAAAAATAAAATAAAAATTGAAAATGGAGTTTCAGATTTTTAAAAATGGAGGAAGGGGTATTTTAGAAGGAATAAATAAGAACACAATTAAACACAATCCATTTTGTACTGTTGGGCATTGGGAAGGGGGTTTTCACGCTCTTGTGCGTCGTGTTCCTCATGCGGGCTGCTGATTAGGGCCAACTGACGCCACATGAGCATGGTCAATAGTCAAATGTGTTTATTAGTTATGGAAAAAATAAGTTCGAGTGTTCAAATAGAAAAGTTATAAGGTTATGTATCGGCTTTTAAAATCCCGACAAGTTTAAGTGGCCAGAAAGTCATTTCGCCTAATAATTTCCTTTACAAAATATGTAAACATGTACGTATAGTGTACTTATAATTACATTATTTTTACTTGCGTAATTATTTGTATCATAACTAGAGTTTGCTCGAAGTTACATTAATAGTCAATATTGAGTTATTGATTTAACTCATTTTTTTCTTTTCTTTGAAAATACTAATGTTTATTCGCATATTTCTTTTATATTTCAAACAATGGAAAATAAATATGGATATCTCACAAAGCAAACTTGGATCAAAGTTCAATTGTAAAAATATTTGTTTAGTTGATTCATGTACAACACATAAAATATTCAAAGTGAAGCAATATTTCACCCATTTAAGTATGTGTAAGGCAGATGTTACTGGTAGTAGTAAATTAATTGATGGCTCTGGAAGAGCTACTATAATTCTGCCTAAAGGAACAATACTTATCATAGAGAACGCAATGTCCTCCTCCAATTCCAAGAGAAACTTGTTGAGTTTTAAAGATATCCGCCGAAATGGTTATCATATTGAGACGATATATGAGAATAATCTTGAATATCTCATCATTACCAAGAATGTCTCTGGCCAAAAGAGGGTTATTGAGAAGTTCCCATCTTTATCTTGTGGCCTGTATTGGACAAGAATTAGTGCAATTGAGGCACATTCTATTATGAACCAAAAGGTTACTGATTCCAATACTTTTATACTTTGGCATGATCAATTAGGACACCCTGGATCAATCATGATGAGACGAATTATAGAAAACTCAAATGGGCATCCATTAAAGAATTTAAAGATTCTTTTAAATAATAAATTTTATTACATTTCTTGTTATCAAGGCAAGTTAATTATTAGACCATCACCAACAAAGGTTCGAATTGAGTCCCCTGCATTTTTGGAACTATAAAAGGGGATATTTGTGGACCTATTTACTCACCTAGTGGGTCGTTTAGATATTTTATGGTCTTAATAGATGCATCTTCTAGATGGTCTCGTGTGTTCCTATTATCATCTCGCAATCTCGCGTTTGCAAAATTAATGGCACAAATAATTTGATTACGGGCATAATTTTTCGATAATCCAATTAAGTCTATTAGACTTGATAATGCTGCTGAGTTTTCATCCCAATCATTTAATGATTATTGCTTATCAATTGGAATAAAAGTGGAACATCCTGTAGCTCATGCTCACACTCAAAATGGCCTTGCAGAATCTTTAATTAAACGTCTGCAATTGATAGCAAGACCGTTACTAATGAAAATGAGGTTGCCCACTTCTGTTTCGGGTCACGCCATTTTGCATGCAGCAATGTTAGTTTGTCTCAAACCAACAAATTATCATAAATATTCCCCGTTTCAATTAGTTTTGGGTCATGAACCTAATATATCCCATTTGAGAATTTTTGGATACGCAGTATATGTGCCTGTAGTACCGCTACATCGCACCAAAATGGGTCCCCAAAGAAGGTTAGTAATATATGTTGGGTTTGAATCGCTCTCCATTATTCGCTACCTTGAAACATTACCGGAAGATTTGTTCACTATACGATGTGCAGACTGTAGATTCGACGAGACACTTTTCCTAAAATTAGGGGGAGAAAATGGTGAAACCAAATGGGAAATTTTGTTAAAAAAATCCATCATTGTCTCATCTTGATCCACTTGCCTGTATTTGTGAAAAAGAGGTGCAAAAGATTATTCTTTTGCAGAGAATAGCAAATCAAATGCCAGATGCATTTATGGATATGAAAAGGATAACAAAATCACATATCCCTGCAGAGAATGTTCCAATCCGTATTGATGTCCTTATTGGACAATCTTCTACTGTCATAGCTAATGAGTCAAAAGCACGCCTAAAACGTGATAGACCATTGGGTTCCAAAGATCGAAATCCTAGAAAAAGGAAAATAAATGATCAAAATGATACTACGAATGAATTTCATGAAGAAATCCACGATTTAATAAATTCTGAGATTCATGAAGAACTTGAGCTTGAGACTCAATAAAATAAGGAACTATCAATAAATCCAATCGATATTGAGACAAATTTGAATCGAGTGGACATAATGGTAGATTATGTCTTTGCATATAATGTTGCATCTAGCAATATGAAAGAAAGTGAGGATCTTGAACTTCAATCTGTTGGAGAATGTCGACAAAGACTTGATTGGCCGAAATGGCAAGAAGCAATCCAATAAGGGTTGAATTCACTTGCAAAACGTAAAATTTTTGGGCATGTAGTCCAAACACCTAATGGTGTTAAGCCTATTGGCTATAAATGGGTCTTTGTACGCAAGAGAAATGAGAAAAACGAGGTACAAAGATATAAGGTATGCCTTGTTGCACAAGGATTTTCACAAAGGCCTGGTGTCGATTATGAAGAGACATATTCACCCGTAATGGATGCTATAATGTTCTGTTATATTATTAGTTTTGCTGTCCATGAAAAACTTGACATGTATTTAATGGATATGGTTACCGCCTACCTTTATGGCTCACTTGATAATGAGATATATATGAAAATACCCGAGGGATTTAAAATGCCTAAAGCACATAATTCAAAGTCCTGGAAAATATTTTCAATCAAAATACAAAAATCTTTATATGTCTAAAGCAATCAGGACGAATGTGGTATAATCGCCTTAGAGAGTATTTATTAAATAAAGGTTATATAAATGATGTCATTTGTCCATGTGTTTTTATAAAGAAAACAACATCGGAATTTGTTGTACTTGCTGTATATGTTGATGACATAAACTTTATTGGAACTCCTATACAACTCCAAAAGGCAATTGATTAGTTAAAGAAGATATTCGGGATGAAAGATCTCGGAAAAATAAAATTATGTCTTGGTTTGCAAATTTAACATTTGGCAAAAGAAATTTTGGTTCATAAATATACCTACATAGAAAAGGTATTAAAACGGTTTTACATGGATGGAGCACATCCATTAAGTACTCCATATGGTGTTCGATCACTTGATGTGAATAAGGATCCATTCCGACCTCAAGAAGAGAATGAAGAGCTATTTGGTCCTGAAGTACCATATTGTAATGACCTGGCCCAATACTATGTAGATATTGTCACTTTGGGCCTAGCCCGCACGGATTTATTTTCAGGGAACTAAGTTACCCCCAAAACGCGTCTATACATGTAGGTCCAAGCCCTACAAATATAGCCCAGGACTCCCCCTCTCATTTCCGATGTGGGACTCCTGCGAGCTACAGCGAACTCAGTTACCACTGCACTCACCCCACCAACAAGGACACAACGTCCTCGTTGTGGGTACCCACCCATCGTACACTGGAGAGTCAACTCTGATACCAACTGTAACGACCCGGCCCAACACTGTATAGATATTGTCCGCTTTGGGCCTAGCCTACACGGATTTGTTTTCAGGGAACTAAGTTACCCCCAAAACGCGTCTACACATGTGGGTCCAAGCCCTACTAATATAGCCCAGGACTCCCCCTCTCATTTTCGATGTGGGACTCCTTCGAGCTACAGTATGGGAACCAACGGGGCCAAGCCCTGCATTATCCCGTGCCTTCCTATGAAGATGGTCGTTGAGAATATCTCGGCCTTTCAACTGAAGAAGGGGGTCAAAAGGAATGAACCTAAGTTCCTGGCAACCCTCTGCATTGAATATATAGAACTCTCCCCGGGTCTCATTCCTTAACCCGTGAAGGAGTTACTACTGGAGTTTGAATATGTTATGCCACAAGACATGCCAAAGTTGCTCCCGCCTAGGCGCACTGTGGACCATGAAATTGAGTTGGTGCCGGGCGCGAAGCCACCTGCCCGGGCGCCCTACAGAATGTCACAACCCGAACTCACCGAGCTTCGGAAACAACTAATGGAAATGCTAGATACAGGGATCATTGTACCCTCAAAGTCCCAATATGGGTCCCCTGTTCTATTCCAAAAGAAACATGATAGAAGCCTGTGACTCTGTGTGGATTATCGAGTTCTAAACAAAATCACAATAAAGAACAAGTACCCTATTCCTTTGATGACAGACTTGTTCGATAGACTGGGTGGTGCGACGGTGTTCACCAAGATAGACCTCAAGACAGGGTATTGGCAAGTTTGGATCGCAGAGGGTGATGAGCACAAGACGACCTGTGTAACAAGATATGGGTCGTACGACTTCCTGGTCATGCCGTTCGGCTTAACTAATTCTCCAACCATATTTTGCACCCCGATGAACCAAGTCTTCCAAGAGTACATTGACAAATTTGTGGTGGTCTACTTGGATGACATTGTGGTATATAGCCAAACATTGGAAGAACACCTACTGCATTTGCGGAAGGTCCTAGCTCGTTTGCGGGAGCATGGGCTATATGCCAAGCTGTCCAAATACTCCTTTTCTCAGAAGCAAATTGACTTTCTCGGACATGTCATTAAGGATGGACGCATCAAGATGGACCAACAGAAGATTCATGCCATCATAGACTGGCTGCCGCCAAAGGATGTCCATGCCTTGAGGGCATTCCTTGGCCTATGCAACTTCTACCGGCAATTTTTGAAGAACTACTCCCTTATTGCTGTGCCATTGACAAAGCTCCTCAAGAAGGTCACACCTTGGGATTGGGGACCAAAGAGAGCGGAGGCCTTCAACACATTAAAGGCGGCTATGTCTAGTAGCCCCGTCTTGGCTCTCCCTGATTTGGCCAAGTCGTTCGAGGTACAAATGGATGCATCTGACTACGCTCTTGGTGGGGTCTTGATGCAAGAAGGGCATCCCGTAGCCTACGAGAGTCGGAAGCTGAAGGATGCAGAACGGCGCTATACCGCCCATGAGAAAGAATTATTGGCTCTCGTCCATTGCTTGCGCCTTTGGAGGCACTATCTGCTGGGAACCCCGTTCGTGCTCAAGACAGACAACACAGCGGTCAGCCATTTCATGACCCGGCCAAAGCTGAATGGCCGATAGGCCAGGTGGCAGGAACTCCTAGCTGAATTCCACTTCAGCCTGGAATACCGTAGTGGAAAGACCAATCATGTCGCTGATGCACTCAGTCGGAGAGCCGACCTAGCATCGGTGTGCCTACTCGCCACCCTAAGGGGGAGCGAAATAGCCACCTCCATCAAGAACCAGATACAAGATCTACTCACAAAGGATCCCACTGCTCAACATTTGGTGGATTTGGTAGGACAGGGCAAGACTCTCCAATTCTACGTGGAAGATGGTTTTCTGAAAGTCAAAGGGAACCGACTTTATGTTTCGAAAGGAGGAGATCTGTGGAGGACTCTTCTTGGGGAATGTCATGATACTCTATGGGCTGGCCATCCCGGTGAAGAATGCACCATGGCATTACTTCGTCGTGCCTGTTATCGGCCTCAAATGGCCGATGATGTTGCTCAGTATGTGAAGACTTGTCTAGCATGCCAGAAGGACAAGTCAGACCACTTGACACAAGCGGGACTCTTGGAACCACTAGCTGTCCCAAAGAGACCTTGGGAAAGTGTTTCTCTGGATTTCATCACATGTTCTTCGTCCTCTCATGAGTCCGTACATATAATAACACCAAAATCGGAGCTCGTTAGCCCCTCAAATCGACCCTAGAAGGTCTCAAATTGATATGTACAGGATTTCAGGCCTTATTATGATAGCGCTTGGGCTGTAGGAGCCCCTCGAAGTTTGCACAACCACAGTGAGCGCGGGTACCCATGTAATTTGAGTATAAGCCCGAGGGGCTGATGTTGTACTGTGCGACTGATACTGAGCCCGAGGGGCTGATATTGTATGGAGTGATGTGATACTATGCCCGAGGGTCTGACACTGTTCTGAGCGATTGATATTGAGCCCGAGGGGCTGGTACTATTTTGAGATGTGCTCGAGGGGCGAACTTTGATGTGCTCCTCTTGCATATTTACTTGTCTTTTTACTTGTTATACTGTGGTAATTTTGCCCGAGGGGCGGATTTTTCTGTGCTTATCAACACTAACTGTTTTAAAATCGATTTCGTAATTATTGAAAAGACCATTTTCAAAAAGATTTGAACTGAGCCAAGGTATTTATAAAGATATTAGAGATTTTCACTATTTTTCTCAAAAAGTTGTACCCGGCTTCTATACAGCATGTTGGCTGCTTTACGTGATTTCTTATAATCAGTTATTATTTACCTTTATTACTCACTGAGTTGGAGTACTCACTTTACTCCCTGCACCTCACGTGCAGTTGCAGGTATTTGTTCACCTGGTAGCGGGTATTGGCTGCATGGAGACAGAGTTGTAGATGTTTTAGCGAGGTGACTGCCAGCGTTCGCAGCACCACCGTTTTTCTACGTTATTCATTATTTTTGTTCAGTGTATTTCTAGACTGTAAAATGGAGATTTCACTCTTATAGATGCTCGTGACGTGACACCCCGATTTCGGGCTGAGTCGGGATGGTTTCCCTGATACCCCGATTTCGGGCTGAGTCGGGATGGTTTCCCTGATTTATCATTTTTCTTCCGCACTTATGATGATATTATCTATGATTCAGATTTATTCATGCTAAGTAACTGTTAAAAGAGGTATTGTTGTTCTGTTGGCTAGCCTTGTCTTTACGAGAGGCGCCATCACGACCGTATTTGGGAATTGGATCGTGACACATATCTTAGTGCAATTGGTGCACTAATGTATCTTGCTAACACTACAAAGCTTGACATAACCTTTTCAGTTAATGTCTTAGCAAGATATAGCTTTGCTCCTACAAGGAGACATTGTAATGGAATCAAACAAATATTGCGGTATCTAAAAGGAACTAGCGATATGGGTTTATTTTATGGCAATATGCATTCCCGATCTTGTTGGTTATGCTGATGATGGGTATTTATCTCACCCACACAAGGCTCGATCTCAAACAGGTTACGTGTTTACTTGTAGAGGCACTGCCATATCTTGCGATCGACTAAGCAATCAATTGTAGCTACTTCACTAACCATGCTGAGATAATTGCTATTTATGAAGTAAGTGTCACACCTCCTTTTTACGCTTACACCCGCGAGGGAGCAAAGGAGTTTTTCCACTTAAAGGACAATCAGAACGGGATTTCTTATTAAATTTTAGAGTCGCCACTTGGGAGATTAATGGTGTCCCAAGTCACCGGATGAATCCCGAACCGAGAAAATTATTGACTCTGTTTAAAATTCTGCGATCCAGAAATCTGAGTAAGGAATTCTGTTAACCCGGGAGAAGGTGTTAGGCACTCCCGGATTTCGTGGTTCTAGCACGGTCGCTCAACTGTTGTATTTGATTTTATCTGATTTCAAAACATGTTCGAACTTGTGCGCCTTTTATTAGTAACCCGCTTTTATTTTTATTTATATAAGGATTGCAACGTCATAAAAATGCATCTCGAACCACGTTGCACCAGTGCACCCGTGGTTGTCAACACATTTTGACTCAGTTGAGATTTGAATTTGGGTCACATAAATGTGCACCCGTAGTTAGGAAGGTAAAGTTATTTAAAGTGTGTGCCTAAAGAGACTATCGTATTATTATCTTGGGGAAGACCGTGAAATTTGCTAAACGGTCCTCCCGAATTCTAAGTTTTTTTTATATAGCATTTAACGAGGGCCCCGTAATTTATTTATTTTTTTTGGCGAGGCTCGTCTCATTTTTATTTAAAGGCCAGTCCTAAAGAAACTATGATTTTTCTATTTATTATTGTCTCTAAAATAAAGAAAAGAAATCTTAATTAATGACGACTATATTTGAGGCCAATAGATTCACGCTACTTAAACTGTCAGC
>MU741348.1:0-10082 GCA_026770625.1 Nicotiana glauca
TGGACAGATGTAATGCACTCTTTGATTTTATACCTTATGGACTGTTCAATGTGTGGAATAAGAACAAGAGAAATTGAGTCAATATCTAAGTTGAAGTGATTCCCGTTGAATGTTTCCATTTCGCATGTGTGGGTGGGAATGTATTTACCCACTTTCCACATACCTGTCTTCTTCTTTATCGCACGCAGCATCCAATTACATGGCCAAAACCACCTGCGGCAAACAACCTTGTATACCGTTGGACTTGACTCCGCTACCTGCATCTCATGACAGTCTTTTACGTTGTGCATTTTACAAGCCCTGCTTAGGCGCATTTTATCAGGAAAAAGCATCCCCTTTGCAAGCACCGTTGGTCTAGACTCATCCTACATTGCTGTCCGAATTTCATCAAAATCCCTTGTGAGATCTTCCACATCCGGCATGGTTGGCAAATTATCAATGTAAGGAATCTCTCTTGAATGAAACGGCACTTCAGACTCATACACTCTTCGTCTAGGGGGGTCTCTCTTCAAATCAGGTTCTTCCTCATCATCCTCTGCATCACCATCCTCACGATAAAAGGGTGTCTCATCACCGGATTCATCCGCATTGTTGTCGTAATCACTGTTATGTTCCTCGCTCTGTGCATCTGCCACGTCCCGATGTAATACATCATTTTCGGGCAATTTAGTGAGTTCAACTTGCTCGTTTTCACTGCACAACCAACAAAAATATAAGCTAATAAATTAATAAATGATTTCCATATTTTACGTAAACCACTTCACTTACAAGTCGTAATGTGATGAAATTTCATGTTGGACGTTATCAATTAGGTGATGACTACCGGATGGGCCACTTGTAAAATTCATATCTGGCCGGTACCCCCTATTAAATATGCGAGTGTTACTACAAATTCAGTATAATAAAAACATTCATAATTACCACAAATAAAAATTAAAATTTACCAGTCGTCTTGTGAGTTATGGAAAGCATGATATAAATTATTTTCTCCTTTCTCATTCACAGGCGGTGATAAGTTTAAATCAAAGATAACTCTTTCATCCGAAACTTGTCCGGCATAAACTGTTCCGGAATAACCACCCGATGACTGGGGGTTATCTCTACTACGCACAACCTCATTTTTTGGAACGTCTTCGACCTTCACATACATCTCCAACATTGTGATTACAAGAAAATCACGACATTCGTCCGGAGTCCTCAAAAAATTACGCAAAGTTTCATCATCGCCGATGTTAAACTCCGAGTAAAAAGCAACCCCTTGCGGAGTGATGGAATACGGATATCTTCCGGTAACTTTAAGTATGACGGAACGTTTCCTCTCACTCATTTTTTTGGCATAACAACGATATCAATGTATCGTACTCCAATGTCAATGGCAATTTAACATGACACTTAGCAGGTAAACTGTAGCCCACACAGTTATTCTCCATCACAACCTCACCACCCCAATATAATGAAACTCTTATCCTACGCTCTTCAGACATAATGAATAAATGGTGTAGAATTTAACAATAATAGAGCAACAAGAGTTAAACAAATTTTGGATTGCATTTCTATACGATTGTAACCTCTTTATATAGAAAACGAAGAGCCGGAAAGATTTTTTTTTACATATACAACGCCAAATAAGTTGGCATTTTACTTTGTGAATTATTATACACTGCTATTAATGTTGGTGTCAGAAATAATAGAGTATACAACGCCAGGAATTATGACGTTGAATCAGTGTTGTCAGATGGTACCGTTAATATACAACGCCAGGTTTTCTGGCGTTGTATATATAATGATTTTTTTTTTAAAACTTACAAATGTCATTTGAGTTCAAAAAGAACCTATTTAGGTTCCGGGCTCTCCAGTTGATTAGCCATCTAGAAAAAGAAAAAGAATGATATATTGGTATGTTGTGACATGGAAGACGTTATTGGAACTGAAGTATGAGCTAGCGTGTCACTATTTGCTAAAGTTTTTCCATATGTTTAAAAGGATTGATTTTAAATCAGCTAGTACTGTACGAAACTTTTGCATTGAAATGTGATTTTTTTTAGTTAAGTTGTCCAATCAAAGAAAGTGTCTTACCAAAATTTATCATCACACGTTATTGATTTAACTTTGTTTCCTTCCGGGGTCTCTGAAAAATACTAATGTTGTTCGTATTTTTTATATGTCAAACGATGTGAAGCAAATATGGATATATCAGAAAGTAAAATTGGATCACAGTTCAATTATAAAAATATTTGTCTAATTGACTCATGTACGACACATACAATATTCAAAGAGAAAAAATATTTTTCTTATTTAAGTATGTGTAAGGCAGATGTTACTACAATTTCTGGTAGTAGTAAATAATTAAAGGCTCTGGAAGAGCTACTATAACTCTGCCTAAGGGAACAATACTTATCATAGAGAATGCAATGTTCTCCTCCAAGTCCAAGAGGAACTTGTTGAGCTTTAAAGATATCCGCAGAAATGGATATCATATTGAGACAATAGATGAGAATAATCTTGAATATCTCATCATTACCAAAAATGTCTCTGGCCAGAAAAGGGCTATTGAGAAGTTCCCATCTTTGTCTTGTGGCCTGTATTGGACAAGAATTAGTGCAATTGAGGCACATTCTATTGTAAACCAAAAGGTTACAGATTCCAATACTTTTGTACTTTGGCATGATCGATTGGGACACCCTCGATCAATTATGATGAGACGAATTATAGAAAACTCAAATGTGCATCCATTAAAGAATTTAAAGATTCTTTTAAATGATGAATTTTCTTGCACTTCTTGTTATCAAGGCAAGTTAATTATTAGACCATCACCAACAAAGGTTGGAATTGAGTCCCCTGCGTTTTTGGAACGTATACAAGGGGACATTTGTGGACCTATTCACCCACCTAGTGGATCGTTTAGATATTTTATGGTCTTAATAGACGCATCTTCTAGATGGTCCCATGTGTGCCTATTGTCATATCGCAACCTCGCGTTTGCAAAATTAATGGCACAAATAATTTGATTACGGGCACAATTTCTCGATAATCCAATTAAGTCTATTAGACTTGATAATGCTGCTGAGTTTTCATCCCAAGCATTTAATGATTATTGCTTATCAATTGGGATAAAAGTGGAACATCCTGTAGCTCATGTTCACACTCAAAATGGTCTTGCAGAGTCTTTAATTAAACGTCTGCAATTGATAGCAAGACCGTTACTCATGAAAACGAGGCTGCCCACTTCTGTTTGGGGTCACGCCATTTTGCATGCAGCAGTGCTAGTTCGTATCAGACCGACAAATTATCATAAATATTCCCCGTTGCAATTAGTTTTGGGTCATGAACCTAATATATCCCATTTAAGAATTTTTGGATGCGCAGTATATGTGCCTGTAGCACCACCATATCGCACCAAAATGGGTCCGCAAAGAAGGTTAGGAATATATGTTGGGTTTGAATCGCCCTCCATTATCCGCTACCTCGAACCATTGACGGGGGATTTGTTTACTGCACGATTTGCAGACTGTCGATTCGATGAGACACTTTTCCCAAAATTAGGGGGAGAAGTTGGTGAAACCAAACGAGAAATTTTGTGAAAAAATCCATCATTATCTCATCTTGATCCACGTGCCTCTATTTGTGAAAAAGAGGTACAAAAGATTATTCATTTGCAGAGAATAGCAAATCAAATACCAGATGCATTTACGGATATGAAAAGGATAACAAAATCACATATCCCTGCGGAGAATGTTCCAATCCGTATTGATGTCCCTATTGGACAATCTTCTAGTGTCATAGCTAATGAGTCAAAAGCACGCCTGAAACGTGGCAGACCATTAGGTTCCAAAGATCGAAATCCTAGAAAAGGGAAAATAAATGATCAAAATGACACTACAAAAGAATCTCATGAAGAAATCTACGATTTAATAAATTCTGAGATTCATGAGGAATCCACTGAGCCCGAGACTCAAGAAAATAAGGAACTATCAATAAATCCAATCGATATTGAGATAAATTTGAATCGAGTGGATATAGTGGTGGATTATGTCTTTGCATATAATGTTGCATCTAGCATTATGCAAGAAAGTGAGGATCTTGAACCTCAATCTGTTGGAGAATGTCGACAAAGACTTGATTGGCCAAAATGGCAAGAAGCAATCCAATCAGAGTTGAATTCACTTGCAAAACGTGAAGTTTTTGGGCCTGTAGTCCAAACACCTAATGGTGTTAAGCCTGTTGGCTATAAATGGGTCTTTGTACGCAAGAGAAATGAGAAAAACGAGGTACAAAGATATAAGGCACGGCTTGTTGCACAAGGATTTTCACAAAGGCCTGGTGTCGATTATGAAGAGACATATTCACCCGTTATGGATGCTATAACGTTCCGTTATCTCATTAGTTTTGCTGTCCATGAAAAGCTTGACATGCATTTAATGGATGTGGTTACCGCCTACCTTTATGGCTCACTTGATAATGAGATATACATGAAAATTCCCGAGGGATTCAAAATGCCTAATGCAAATAATTCAAAATCCCGGGAAATATTTTCAATCAAATTGCAAAGATCTTTGTATGGTCTAAAGCAATCAGGACGAATGTGGTATAATCGTCTTAGTGAGTATTTATTAAAGGAAGGCTATATAAATGATGCCATTTGCCCATGTGTTTTTATAAAGAAAATAACATTGGAATTTGTTGTACTTGCCGTATATGTTGATGACATAAACCTTATTGGAACTCCTATAGAACTCCAAAAGGCAATTGATTATTTAAAGAAGGAATTCGAGATGAAAGATCTCGGAAAGACAAAATTATGTCTTGGTTTGCAAATTGAACATTTGGCAAACGGAATTTTTGTTTATCAATCTACCTACATAGAAAAGGTACTGAAACGGTTTTACATGGATGGAGCACATCCATTAAGTACTCTGATGGTTGTTCGATCACTTGATGTGAACAAGGATCCATTCCGACCTCAAGAAGAGAATGAAGAGTTATTTGGTCCTGAAGTACCATATCTTGGTGCAATTGGTGCACTAATGTATCTTGCCAATACTACAAGACCTGACATAACTTTTTCAATCAATGTTTTAGCAAGATATAGCTCTGCTCCCACAAGGAGACATTGGAATGGAATCAAACACATATTGCGGTATCTAAAAGGGACTACCGATATGGCTTATTTTATGGCAACAATTGCAGTCCCGATTTTGTTGGTTATGCTGATGCTGGGTATTTATCCGACCCACACAAGGCTCGATCTCAAACAGGTTATGTGTTTACCTGTGGAGGCACTGCCATATCTTGGCGATCGACTAAGCAATCAATTGTGGCTACTTCATTGAATCCTGCTGAGATAATTGCTATTCATGAAGCAAGTCGAGAGTGTGTGTGGTTGAGGTCTATAATACATCTTATTCGAGACAAATGTGGTGTGAAATGTGACAAGTTACCCACTATTTTGTATGAAGATAATGCAGCATGCATAGCTCAATTGAAGGGAGGCTTCATAAAAGGAGATAGGACAAAACACATTTCACCAAAGTTATTTTTCACACATGATCTTTAAAAGAATAGTGATATCAATGTGCAACAGATTCGTTCAAGTGATAATATGGCTGATTTGTTCACAAAATCTCTACCGACGTCAACCTTCAAGAAGCTAGTGTACAAGATCGGGATGCGAAGGCTCAAGGATGTGAATTGATGCTCTCATCAGGGGGAGTTAATGCGCGTTGCACTCTTTTTTCCTTACAAGGTTTTGTCCCACTGGGTTTTCCTTGCAAGGTTTTTAACGAGGCAACCAAAAGGCGTATTATTAGATATGTGTACTCTTTTTCCTTTACTAGATTTTTTTTCCCATTGGGTTTTATTTTAGTTAAGGTTTTAATGAGGCACATTACTTATTGAGTAGACATTCAAGGGGGAGTGTTAAGAATAGAATTCTATTTGGAGTGAATATCTATCTTGTAGGGAATTTTACTTTGTGACTAAGTCATTTTTCCCCTACAAATAGAAGGGTCTTACCCCATTGTAAATCATCCCAAAATTCAATAAGAATTTCCTCTCTCTCTTTCTCTGCAATATTGCTCTTGTTCTTTTATTATTTTATAACACAAGTTTTTTTTTTTATCATATTTTTTGCAAAGAATTTTAAATATTTTGAATTATTAAATATTATTATTTATAGTAATTTTTATGTAATTTTTAAATATGTAAATTTTATTTTACAAAATTTAAAGAATCTATGTCTAAATTCACATCGAAATTAGTCAGTTTAATCATCGTACTCCAAAAGGCTTCAAATAAATTGATACAGATGAAGTAATCAAAACACTCTCTCACATGCCTGCCTGATTTTTTCATGGGCAAAGCATGAAATTTCTTTCTTATAATAGGTGGCAATAAGACTTGGATAAAGGACGGGACCGCTACTAGTTTTACTTGATGTTAAGAAAATAAACCGTAGCCTTTATTCAACTTCAGCCTTGACAAGAGGGGTTGCTCTGATGGTAAGCAACCCTTACTTCCAACCGAGAGGTTGTGAGTTCGAGTCTCCCCAAAAGCAAGGTGGGAAGTTCTTGAAGGGAAGTATGTCGGGGGTCTACTTGGAAATAGCCTCTCTACCCCAGGGTAGGGGTAAGGTCTGCGTACACACTACCCTCCCCAGACCCCACTAAGTGAGATTATACTGAATTGTTGTTGTTGTTTATTCAACCTCAGCTATCTTTTAAAATTGATTTAGGACCAAAGAATATATTCTTCATATGGGGTCAGTATTATATTCACTGTATCAGAATTCATTCAATGTTGGGTCACTATGTTATATTATCCACGCTCCAATTAACTAAGGTGGGCATGAGACTCATCCTTATTCTTAGTTTATCAAATGTGGGGCCATTGCGTTATGTTATTCTTTCTCCAATTGACCAGATTGGGCATGAGGTGGTGTTAATTGTCTTTTTATATGATTTTGAAACTATATGAATTAGTATTCGTACCCACGCGTTGCGCAGAAAAATTTAAATATTTTTTTTTATAAGAAAATATTGCATGAAAAATGCAGAATACAAAAAAGCATGTTAATGCTATTATTTTTTAACATTGTAATGCACTAAATATTCATAAATTGAAGTCATGCGAAAACACAGTTATCCATGCGAAAACATTAGATTATTGGCTACATGTATTAGCAATGTTTGAGAAAGGCGACAAAGAACGCCTGCTTAAGATTACTTGATGGGAAATAAAAAATTTTGATAAGACCTTTGTAATAAAGAAATTGAAATTAGAGAAACTGCAACATAAATTAGGCAATTACTTAATTTGCAATACCATTAATAAGGTGAAATACAACAAAATTGTGCAAGGTACACAGGTGTGCAATCATGTAATATCAACCTTTTGGTGGTCTCTAGCTTGTAGTGAGATATGAATTCTTTTTCCAACACGTACAAAGCTGTGAAAAGCAAAATGGTAGAAATCACCGAGTTTAAAAGATTATATGTATATCTCTAAAGAATCTGAACCTAATTTTTGGGGGCATTTGCATCGGTACCCGTTTTTTGTGGGTAGCCGGGCCTGAAGTTCAGCTCTAGAGCTGAAGTTTTTATTTTATAGCTAGGAACTTCAGCTCTAGTGCTGAAGTTTTTCTTTTGTAAATGGAAAACTTCGGCACTGAAGTTTTTGTCTTTGTAACCGGAAAACTTCAGCTCTAGAGCTGAAGTTTTTCTTTTGTACTGGAAAACTTCAGCTCTAAAGCTGAAGTTTTTGCCAATTATAAAATCCTAAAAGTCACAAAACAGATCAAAACATTAGAATTGTTTGAAATCCTGCAATGGGTTTGAAATCCTTAGAATTGTTTTAGACTTTCCGACCAACTGTTTAGTGATCTATGTTAATTGAGAATTCCAGGATCTGATCTATTTATTTTCCAGTTTGCTCATGGGGGAAAGGGAGGAAAAGTGATGAACAGAAATGAATTGTCTTTATCTGTTCTAAGTTACTGACGTCTCGCTTGCTGCCTCTGGTATTCACATGCATTACTCTACTCCCGCGAGGAGTAAAAATACACAAAAATGGAAATGAAACTTTCCGCAATTACCAGATAAACTCTTTTTTTGTTTGTGGAAGAATCCAAAAATGTAGAAACTGTATTGATTGATTTACGGGTGTTTAAAAAGCTAACAACAGTGGAGGATGAGGAGAAAGGGAAGCTGAAGTTTTTTAAAAAGTGGATACAAGGTGCAAATAGAAAGACAAAGCGGCTACAGGTTAAAAAGGAGCGCTCAAATAGGGCGGCCAGTGCAATTTTTACTAATTTTTGTCTATAATGTACTTCAAGAAGTTATTATTTTACCGCAGAAACGGATCACGAGTTTCGACATGACAGTAGAGAGATATGATTTTTTTTAGGCAGCGCTCGCAACTCGAACATTAAATACACATTAAATACATACATATAGAAATAAACAAATTATACGAATTAACTTTTGGATTGAATTATTATGCTTAAATTTCATTTTCTTAGCATTACTTAATAGGAAAGTATTCACATAAATACGTATGTGTTTCTTTATTATAATTAAGATTAACCTCCAATTACTCCATTTTCTCATGTTAGCAATGTAGTAAGGCTCTGGCTAAGAGAATATTGCAATTTAAACCCACCCCCACTCCCCGCCCCCAAACCAATAAAAAAAAAGGTATTGCAGTTTGTTCCTTTGCTTAGAAGTTCATGATTTACAAGCTAAACCCACAGGGTTTGAAATATGGGTCAACTCATTTAACTAATATACTATAAACCCAAAATATTTCAACTTTTTTCAATGAATTTACACATTCAGAACTGTATAAAAAATGTTACAAAATGGCAATATATTTATTTTTGAAGTATTAAATATGGCCATAAGCAATAGTATTTTCCAGCTGAATTTGCCATATAAAATGGAATAAAGGGTACAATAGTAATTAATAGCAAAAACTAATCGACGCTTTTTAGTGAAAAAAGTAACTTGCCGTAAAAACATAATTTATTAAGGGAAAATAAAATTATATAGCCGCTCTCAAAATAATAGTTAAATATACATGTATTTTGTATGTCATACAAACATTATATAAATTTTACATACTTTTTCAGCTACCAATATAATTAGTTTCGGGCGTGAGATAAAAGTGATAATATTATAAATATTAACATTATGTTATATATATATATATATATATATATATATATATATATAAACAAAACTATTGTATGAAAGATGAACAATATTGTATAAAAATTATATTTAAGTTGTATGATATTGTAGTTGTATATAGATAAGTAGAAATAATATAAAAATATTTTAGATAAATTGAGTAATATATAATTATTTGTATGAAATTTATTTTTACTATGTATAAATCAGATACAAAATATACAAAAGACATATTGTATAAATTTTGTATAAAATTTGTATTTAAGTTGTATTTAACTGGGTAGAAATAATGTGTGAAAGTTGTAGATAAGTTGTATAATATATAATTAGTTGTATGAAATTTATTTTTACTGTGTATAAATCAAATACAAAATATACAAAAGACATATTATATAACATTTGTATAAAAATTGTATTTAAACGATATGATATTGTAATTGTATATAATCATCTTTGCCGAATTGTGAACAACTTTCAAAACTAGGAAATAAGAGCTTTGTTATACTGCTGTGCTTGCATATTCCCCAGCAAAAAGTATCCATTTCTTCTGAATTTCCGTTAGTAAGTACTAAATATATTTGTAAGTTAAAGTTTTAAAGGCTTACTTTCCACTCTATAGGTATACTATATAGTGAGTATTAATTAAACAATTGGCCTCATATTTTCTTTTAAAATTTTGTTAATTATCTTAACTCCATACTGTTTTGAAACGAGAAACTTAAGTTATAGAGTATACCAAAGACATGTCATTCTTAAAATTTTGGAGTAATATGTCATGACCCGCCACATCATCATGCCACGTATGTGCCACTTGACATATATTTTTGCCATATGGGATGGTTACATAAGTTAGGAAAAAGATCTTTGTGGAATATTCTAGAACTATGGATAATTTTC
>MU741349.1:3904-16218 GCA_026770625.1 Nicotiana glauca
CGGACAACTCGAGTCGAGGAGGGGGCTACGTACCGGGGACCCGCGGGATCGTCCGGCTTAGTAACTTGTCCGGCCTCTTTCTTATTTCAAGGTATGACACTAACAGAATAGGGAGTCTCAACCAGTAAGCACATCCACGGAGGTGAGAAGAGAAGGGTTTCGACACAGTTTATGTACAGTTCAAATAATATCAAAGCGGTAAACATTTAACACATTAAGCATAAACATGTAGGAAAATCAGATATAAACAAATACAACAATTATTCCGAGCTCGAATTCTTAAACCCTGAACTGTAGTTCTGGGTTTGTTTCCCCAGCAGAGTCGCCAGAGCTGTCACACCTTTTTCTGCTACTACACCCGCAAGGGCGTAAAGGAGTTTTTCCAATTAAAGGACAGTCGGAACGAGATTTTATTATTTAAAAATTCAGAATTGCCACTTGGGAGATTATAGGTGTCCCAAGTCACCGGTTGAATCCCGAACCGAGAAAATTATGACTCTGTTTAACAGTCGCCAACCAGAAATCCGAGTAAGGAATTCTGTTAACCCGGGAGAAGGTGTTAGGCATTCCCGGATTCCGTGTTTCTAGCACGATCGCTCAACTGTTATATTTGATTTTTATCTGATTTCACAACATGTTCTAACCTATGTGCCTTTTATTATTAACCCGCTTTATTATATATTTATTTTTTAATAAGAATTGCAACGTCGTGAAAATATATCCCGAACCACGTTGCACCAGTGCACCCGTAGCTTTCGACACATTTCGACTTCGTTGAGATTTAGATTTGGGTCGCATAAATGTGCACCCGTATTTAGGAAGATGAAATTATTAAAAACGCGCCTAAAGTGACTAACGCGTTATTAACTTTTGGGATGGCCGTGAAATTCGCTAAACGGCCTTTCCGTTTTTCTAAGTATTTTTTTAAAACCTTTATTGAGGGTCCCACAATTTGTATTTCATTGGACGAGGCTCGTCTCATTTTATTTCAAAATAAGGGAAAACCTAAAAGCAACTATATTTTCTATTTTTTTTCTCTAAAAGAAAAGAAAAGATCCTAATTAATTATTATTATCCGAAAAGTCGAGCTTCAAATTCAAGTCCGGGTTCAAACAAAAAAGAGCGCCTTTTAGATTGAACCCGCTACCTAGCTCAAAGCCCGAGTTTTATGTTATTTAAGCTTCAAATAGATTTTGAGACTGGCCCAAATAACAGGCCCAAAATACCAAATGAGAGGAGAGGCGTGTCATAGAAGGGATATCGAATCCCCATGGCATCAAGTAAACCTGGTCATTTTAAGCCCAAGCTGTGGCCCAGGCTGACCTCTACACCCAAATGGGTTTTCTAGCCCTACCAGACGGGCCTGCATTCGCTGATGATTAAGCTTTGGGCTCAAAAGTGAGCCCAGCTCCAGAATAAGGCAAAGAGTATAGGCTTAGAGCCTGTCAAATTTAACACAAATGACATCCACCTTTACACAACTTGAAACAGGAAGATAATTCTCACTATTAATTAAGCTAGCATGCTTAACTTCAGGCTAATTCTACTAACGATTAAATTCAATTAATGATCCATTTACTGCTCAACAGACTTATGCATTCTAAAATGAGACACTGATGAAACTTGAGTTCAGATTAAGACAATGCAAGATCATATCTGAACATGAGAATCTAAAACTAATTTTGTTCCATAATCAATGATCTATTTAATTAACATCTAGGATATCATTAAGCTAATTACCAAATAGTTGGAATAATTTGCATCAGTAATTCGATTAACAGTCCAAACATCCCTTAATTACAATTGACAAAACTATCAACTTAAACTATGTTAACTAAAACATCGAGTAGCACTGGAGTCCAGAAATTTGAGAGCCATTTCATTTCACTTCAATTGAAGAACTACAGGGAACAATTTGAGAAATGTACCTGGAATTGAATTGAAATGAGAGGAAGAGAGGTCAGCAATAGAGCAGTAATGTTGAACAAATAACAACAATCACAATCCAGCAGTAACAAACCCAATAGCAATCCATAAATCGATTTAAAAATCCAACAACGTTCTTTGAGCAAACAGACCCCAATTGATCAACCTAATACACACTCAAAATGCAACAAAATCCTCAAGATTGAACCTCAATACCTCTGACCCCTACTAGAAGCAAAAACCAACTGCAACTTACACTAAATAAGCCCCAAACTCAACTGAATCGTTCATTAATCACTTCTGAAAATCCTTAGAAACAGAACCTCAAATTGGGAAGCAGAATACCAACAGAGAAAACTGGAAATCAATGAAACAGTAAAAAATATTTTGGTTTTTCCATTTCTGAATGTTTTTGTATTTTTTTTTTGATCTTTGAATTCAAATGCTGAATCTGAAACTAAAATGAAGGAAAAAGAGTTTTCTTCTGGGAATTTTTAGGGCTCCCCAAAAGAAGACCTCTTCCCCAAGGCATTTAATGCCTTTTTATAGGCAACAAGAAGGGGGTAAATCAGATTTTTTGATTTCTTTTTTAGTCCTTTTCTATTTCAGTTTGGTCCTTTTATTTTTGACTTGCTCAACAAGCAAATACCCCTATTGTGCTAACATCTACACTAAAGTACCCTTCTAGAAGGCCCTAGGATGCTCTTCTACCTCCAAAATACCTATACTGCCCTTACCCCTACTTTGAAATTACTACTCTTAAAGAAACTACCCTTTTCTATGACTAAAATGCCCTTGATTACTCCCTAAAATTACTAACCCTATCAAACAAACTATCCTAAGTGAAATTTAATTGTGGTTAGCCAAAGAGTGACTTATTCAGCTATATCCAAACCTTAAACCTAATCAAATTGCAAATGAAGACTGAACATCGATCAAACTAAACTTAAACTAACAGAATCATTAATTCTAATAGACGAGAATCAAACAATTTCAAAGCGAGCTGGAAACAGGATCAGAAACAAAGATCATCGAAACTAAGCTAACACTTTAACAATTAACTAACAATTGAACTTAAGAAGAAAAGACTTCGACTCAGAATTAGCTAAAAAAAAATCAATAAGAAACTCTATTGAAATTAAACTACCAATTAGAATATCTGGAAATTAAATCAAACCTAAAATGCAAAGAAGGTTCACTGATTAAGACAGATGGAATGAAATAGAAGAAGAAGAGGAATTTACTAAAAAAATCGTAGAGCTACAGAACACTTACCATGGCAAGCATTCGACCTTGAAAAGCCGGCCCGAACGAACTCTAAATCCAAAGGGTCCCTAAGTCTGTACTGAAATTCATGAAGTTCTGGCACGGAATTCATCACGAAGGAGGTAAGATGGTCACCTGGTATCCATTTGGGTGGGAGAAAGAGGCGGCGCCGCTACTGGCATTCAAGGGCGGCAGCTAGGGTTCTTCGACTTCGAATCAAGATTCGAAGCCTTTGAGGTTGATTCAGACGAAAAGAGATGTAGATTTGGCATGAGAATGCTGAGACGATGCTAGGGTGTGATTTTGGCGGCCATTGGTGTAACTCACGACTTGGCCGAAATCTTCAAAATGAAGATTCGAGCTGGTGGGGGCTGATTCGAGGGAAACCAATTGGCGTTTTGGGATTAGGGTGGTGAGGAGAATCTATGGTGTTGATTTGGAGGGATTTGGACAAGGTTGAGTCATGGTCGGAAAACTTTCCGACGAAGATTCAAAGAAATCCGACGAGGTTCGAAAGATAGAAGCAATGGATTCGAGTAGAGGCGGATAAGGGGGATTTACGGTGTTGTTTTGGTGGCTGTTGGCGTAGGTGGCATCCGCCGCCGGCGGCGGCTCCGGCGGAGATGCAGAGAAGGTACGAGGAAGAGAAGGGGTGTATCTTAGGTTTAATCGACATTCTCGGACATTTTTATGAAAATTAAGAAATATCGAGGGCCGTTGGATGATCAAAAATTGATGGCTCAGATTGAACTACGACCAAACGGGGTCGTTTCAACTAATAAGGAAACAGACCGGGTGGGGCACGGTTGGGCCTGGGCGGAAATGGGCATTGGGCTCAAATTCGAATTAGAAGCAGCCCAATTTCTTTATTCCCTCTTTCATTTATCTCTCTTTTTTTTTTGTATTTTCTCTCCTTTCTTCCTTTTTGTTTGTTTGTATTTTATTTATTTATTTATTTATTTTTTAATTTTTATAAAAATGCAAAAATTAAAATAAAGTCCTAATATATTTCAAAATTAAACTAATTAACTCCTAAAATTATTTAAAAACTATTTCGTGACGAATTCACAATTAAAACAATTAAGAGGTGAACTATTTTTGTTATTTTCTTTGTATTTTGTTCTAAAATAAATTAATCCCTAATTAATACTAAAAAATGAAATTGAATCCTAAATGTAAATGGGTATTTTTGTATTTTTCATATGAGTTAAGATGCACGGATAAAATGCAAAACTTACCAAAAAAAATGACACAAAATTCACAAAAAATTATAAAAATAAAGAAAAAATTATTTTGTTTGAATTTTGGAAATAATTCATATATAGGGCAAAAATCACGTGCTCACAACTGTTAAACAGAGTCATTCTTTTCCTCGACTTGGGATTCTAAATCGGTGACTTGGGACACCATAAATTTCCCAAGTGGCGACTCTGAATCTTTTAAATAAATTCCATTTCTATTGTCACTTCAAGTTGGAAATAACTCCTTTTATTATATCCCTTCACGGGGTGCAGTGGAAAAAGGAGGTGTGACAGCTCTGGCGACTCTGTTGGGGACGATTAACCCAGAACCATTGGTTTAAGGTTAGAAATTCGAGCTTGGAATAATTGTTATATTGGCTTCATTTATTATATGATTTTATTACATTTTTTTGTATTTAATGTGCTAAATGTTGCTTTTACCGCTTTGATATTATTTGAACTGTATATATAAACTGCTATGAAACCCTTCTCTTCTCTCTCCTGAGGAGTGCACGCTGGTCGTGACTTCTTTCTGTTAGTGTCGTATCCCAAATAGAACGAGGTTCGGACAGTTGCAAAGCCGGATGATCTTTTGGTTACCGGTACGCAGCCCCCCCACCCCCGGCTCGAGTTGTCTGCTCGGGTAAGCCAAGTCTGGAACAATACACCCATGTTTTAAACATAGTATAACAAAGCCTCATGCCGGATCCCTAGTAGGAACGTTTGTTTGCATCATGTGCATTTTGACTTTGGAGACTCAACACATGGGTTGGGTCTGTCTAGGACAGGTGTACCTGAAATAAAAAGACTATCCTGATGCATCTTACGAGCTATTTTTGCATTTATTTGCTTCAGAATTGCATGCTGACCGGCTTTTGAATATTGGGAAAAATTGATTAAAAAAACAAAAACAAAAAAAAGGAAGAAGAGAGAAATAATGGTGTAGAGAGTAAGAGAGTTAATCACCTATTTTGAAAATACCAACGTCCAAATAGTGTCAAAACTTTGCCGAATTTTTGAAAACGAAAAAGGGAAAAATGTTTTATTTTTATCTTGTTTTTGTTCGCCAAATAAAATAAAATAAAATAAAAAGGGAAAAGAAAACAATATTGTTTTAAAAAATAGCTTGTTCTATTTTCAAATGAAAAAGAAAAAAAATGTCTTTGTTTTCAAAAATAGTTTGTTTTATTTGCCCCGAACTATGTCAGTTTGATTCTCGCCGGATGTGAGATACGTAGGCAACCCCCATCGGGTCCAACTTCCCTTTTTGCAAAAATAGCCTAAAAATAACAAAAATTTTGATGTTGTTCTAAATAAGTTAGATGACGCCGTTGTTGTCAAAAATAGTCGAATGTTCCTGAAAGGGACGTCGGAAAGCCGTTTTTGCAAGAACAGCCGCCTTTGGTTATTTTTTAAAATTTTTGGCCGGTTAGCAAACACAACCTTTAAATCTTCTTCGAAGTGCTGAAAGGCCATATTGACAAGACCGGATATTTTTATTTTTGAGAAAACTGTGATGATTTTTTTATAAAAAAAATATATTTGTTAGTCAGAGTCTGTTAGTCTATTTTTAGGCTGTATTGCTACTTTGATGTTAGAGTCTTTTGGAATCCATTGATATTCTAATAAATGTGTCGTAATAAACACATTTTTCTTTTATGAAAAATTTGAAAAGAAAAATCTAATATTTTTTATTAGTCATTTGGTACTTATCGGCCAGAACTACGCACGGTCTGATTCATGCGGGGACATGATACGTAGGCAATTCACAAAAGATTCGACCACCACCAAAAAGAAGAAAAAGAAAAAAAGGGGAAAATGAAAAATAAATAAAATAAAGTAAAGTCTGAGAGACGTTAAAAGAAGGGGCACAATTATGAAAAGCCGGAATGACGCATGCAACTAAAGCAAATACGTGATAGAAATGGTTTACTGCTTAGGTTCATCACATCTTTAATGTATGTTTGCCAAGTTGTTAAATGCTCTAACGCTAACATGATGGTTTCATTTTGCCGCATCAATCAGAACGGTGGTTGGTTTGTGGTAACTCTTCTCTACAACGCAAAGGCAAAAGGCAATGGCAGAGAACAACAGAACGGAGTTGGTTGATACCGATGCCCAAGGGCAGCTAGTTGAACAGGACACAAGTTTGGCGGATGAGGCGAGAATGTTAAGACCGCACATAATAAACATGTATCAGGCTTGGATGGTTGGGAAGGCACCACCACCGCCACCACCTGGTTTCTCAGATGCCGTCCTTACCCAAACTTTGGCATCTCCCAATCACCCCAGTATCTCCATCAGTCTTCCTCCAAGTTCTGGGAGGCTGAAGAACATAGAACAATCCTTAAAGAACGTGCAAGGGACAGGAGACCAAAGCAACATGTCTTACCAAGAGTTGTGTACACTCTCTGACGTCCGCCTGCTCGTAAAGTTTAAAGTACCAAAGTTCAGCTTGAATAAGGAATGCGAGGATCCGGTAGTCCATCTGAGGGAATACTGCAAGGAAATGAGGAATGTTGGCGAGAAAGACGATTTGCTAATGGCATACTTCAACAAAAGCTTGACTAGGGCAGCGTTGGAATGGAATATTCGTCAAGATGTCGGCAAGTGGCATACATGGGATGACATGGCTCAGGATTTTGTGCGACACTTTCAAAATAATATAGATATTGTCCCGGATCACTCCTCCGTATCTCAAATAGAAAATAAACCTAAAGAAAATTTTAGGAAGTTCTGGCTCAGATGGAGTGAACAAGTTTCTCGGGACAATCTTCCCATGGAAAGAAAAGATGTTGAGGATCCTCGCCAACGACAAAGTCTAGTGGTCATCCTTGCTAAACGCCCTCAGTCTCCATATCGTCCCCATGGATATCCCATAAATCCTCCCGACCATTACTTCTCCCCACAAAACCCTATAAATCGTACATCACTTCCCAAATATCCTGTCCATGTTGCACCACCATATGCTCTATATCCCCGAGGCCTGCGATGGTCTGCACCGTTGCCACAAATATCTCATCAGGCGTATCAATCACCTATCCGCAAAAGATTCCAACCGAGTCCAGAGTATAAAATAAAAAGACTACTGAAAAAAGAGAATGCTTTTGGGGAATCTTATGCAAGTTTGTTTGAAAAGCTAAGGCGTTCTGGCCTGATTGAGCCGCTCCTCGGATATACTCCAGATCCACATACAAAAGACTTTGATCCTGCTGTATGATGCATGTACCACTCTAATGTCCAAGGGCATAGCATTGAGAATTGTCGTTCTTTGAAGAAAGAAATAGAAAGAATGATTCACGAAGGGGCAATTGTAATCAATGACAGTAACAGAAAGCAGGCAAATCCTCTTGAGGACGTATTGACTAAAGCTGATGATATTGCAGTGGGTAATGATCTTGGAAATATCGATGCAGAAGTCAGTGGTTAAGATATTGAGTTTGGTGATTGGAAAGACCCTCCATTTCTTGGTCAACCGGAGAGGAGTTTTGGGTGGCTTATTTTGTTGTTATTTATGTTGTTCGGGTTATTCCAGGGTTGTAATCTGGATATTGTCTTGTAACTCATGCCTTTCTATCTTTTTATTCTGTCCAGTGCTTTTGGTCGTAGTATATCATTTAGTGTCGTCTAGGTTTGTCTAAGGGTTTTAACCCTAGTTTAGTTTACTAGTATTGGTTGTTCGAACTGTTCTATCGTCTAATGCAATGTCCTGTTTTCTGTTATTTCTAATCATTTTATTTTTGTTCTCCCATCTTTACAGTTCTTTTCCTGTCGACTCTAGTGACATGGTATGCACACATAGTTCTAGGCCTAATCTTAAAGGTTAATCATGAAGCAATTGAGAGATGATCGGGACACTTGAAGGAAATAAGAACGGACTGAGATCGTTTGAAGCCCGAACCATGTAAAACTGGGGCTGATAGAGCATAAAGAAACCTTATGTTTCATGCTGCATCGGTTGGAAATTAAAGAAAAAGTTTGGCCAAACTGACAGGGGTCGTTCGTGGTAATGAGAGTGAGAGTGTTGCCCAATGGTGTTTTTAACAGATGAAGAAAGCAAATGTGTGAATATAGCTATCAAGTCTAGCACGATCAGAAGACGTTACAAATGTTTATTTAATCGCATTGTTTGTGCTTGACATATTTTGAAGATTGGAATGACGAAGGCATTTTATTTTGCTATCTAAACACTTTATACTTCGTTACCCCTTTGAGCCTTATTTGCTTTCTTTCATACCCCTCTTATGGAATCAGCAGCAAATATCAGAGACACACGCATGAAAGATAAGGAAAAAGAAAGATAAGAAAAAAAAGAGAAAAAGAAAGAAAGAAAAAACAACAACAAAACAACAAAAGAGAAAAGAAGGAAAGAAAAGATAAGAAAAAGAAAAAGAAAAAGAAAAAGAAAATATAGTAATAAGTGAAAAGAAAGACTATAACAACAAAGAATTGGGTGAACTACGTTTGACCTGATTCCTCTTAAGGATACGTAGGCAGCTTCACGGCTCGGTCATAGTGGGACAAAAATTAGAAATTCCCCAAGCAAGGAACTGGGGCAGAAGTTGTGGTTGTTGTAAAGAAATTCGGTTCCGAAGGTTGAATATCGGAATTACTTAACAGAATAGGCCGCAAGTGCATATCACGGTCATTAGAATTGGTGTCCACATCCGATAGGTTTCTACTTTGTATTATTTTTTTGTTAGGAATCATCCTTTTCCTTATCCTTTATTCTATTACTTTTTCTTGTTCACTCCTTCTTCTTGGGTCTGTCTGGTCAGAACAAGTGAGAAATGACTCCAAAATTTGCCATCAACTTTCCAAGTATACAAGACGAGATCGGGTTAGTACATCAAGGTGGTATAAGTTAGGAAAGAACAACTAAGGCACTGAGCTGGTAATAATCAACATTCTTTGAGATCCTTGCAAAATACAAAGGTTTGGTCCATATCAGTTCATGGAGTGGTTGGAATGAGACATATGGAGGATGTTGGGTGAATGGATCAAAGGTATATTCTATGATGAGATTGACAAAAAGGTTGGACCAGTGACAACCAAGACGTTCTAAGCAAAAATCGAAGGTTATAGACCTCAAGGACAAGGCTAACGGTTTAAATCGGGAAACAGAGATAGGCGTGCTGAAGTTGGTAACATGCAATATGTTTGGGGATCAGATGAAACACAAAGGGTGGTGGATATCGGTCCAGGGGCAATACAACAAATCAAAGATATTCGGGTTCAAACGAAGAGAGGTATTTCTGGGTTAAGTTTTATAAAAGAGGTGCTTAGTCAAGGAACTAGCAGGATTTTGGGATGGAAAGCAGTTGCCATGTCAAGTAAATGAGCAACAAACTTCCAGGCCAAGGCCAGTGGTTTAAGTCAAGAAAGAACAACATACAGATGGAGTGATTGGAATGAACGTGACTCGGGGTTCATGTGAGACACAAAGGTCGGTTAGGTGCCGGCTCATGAGCAATGCAACAAATAGAGGATATTGGGTCTGAACGGAGAAATAGAGGTATTTCAGTGATACGGACGACAGAGAAAGTGGTTAATCAGTAAACAGGCAAGATCTTCAAGTGAAAATCAGCTGTCATGGTAAATATATGGGGTCCGATAAGAAGACTAAAAATAATAGTTGGGAAGTTTGTGGCTAAGGAGTAGTCGAAAAGTTGGAAGTTCTCAACCAAGTTCAAGGCAGTCGGACGAAGCAGAGCATGGAGAGGAGCGAAGAAAAAATCATCCATAGCAAGAGTATCACAACCAACCACCACATTTAAAACTGACAAGATTTTTCTTTGATTGAAACAGGGGTAGAAAATCTTGGTTGTTTCAGAGAAACCCACCGTAAGGAAAGGCAGACACCAAACAGAACAAGGAAGACAACAAGTTTTAAGGGAAAGCAGTTTCAAGGAAGATAATTCAAGTTTCAAAGGAAAGCTCGACAATACAAGTTTTAAGAGAAAGTAGTTTCGAAGGAAGATAATTCAAGTTTCGAAGGAAGATAATTCAAGTTTCAAGGGAAAATGGTTCAAGATGCAAAGGAAAACAATGTCAAGTAACAAATGAAGTACTTTTAGAGTTTTGAAGTCGGGAGCCCACCCGGAGAACGGAGGCGTATCTTTTAAGTTGTTGAAGTCGGGAGCCCGCCCGGAGAACGGAGGCGTACCTTTTAAGTTTTGAAGTCGGGAGCCCGCCCGGAGAACGGAGGCATACCTTTTTAAGTTGTTGAAGTCGAGAGCCCACCCGGAGAACGGAGGCGTACCTTTTTAAGTTGTTGAAGTCGGGAGCCCGCCTAGAGAACAGAGGCGTACCTTTTTAAGTTGTTGAAGTCGGGAGCCCGCCCGGAGAACGGAGGTGTACCTTTTTAAGTTATTGAAGTCGGGAGCCCGCCCGAAGAATGGAGGTGTACCTTTTAAGTTGTTGAAGTCGGGAGCCCGCCAGGAGAAAGGAGGCGTACCTTTTAAAGTTTTGAAGTCGGGAGCCCGTCCGGAGAACGAAGGTGCACCTTTCGAGATGTTGAAGTCAGGAGCCCGCCTGGAGAGCGGAGGAATACAATTCAATTCAAGAAGTCAGTTCAAGTCAGCAACATAGGAATTGCTATAAGAGAATACAAGACAACAAGGCAACAAGAAATACAAGAGCAAGTTTGAAGGTCTAGATAGGATTTTGTAATCATAGACTATAGTTTAGTCTAGCTTCGTTATTTTTTCTTGTAGCATGGTGTAATGAGGGGTCAGCAAGTAGCAGCAGCAGCAACAACAGTAAACACAACTTCATTGGTAGTCCCAGCTACCAAAACTTCCCGAACTACATTGACCTGATTCCTTTTTAGCCAAGGATATGTAGGAGACCTTTGAAGCAGAGGTTCGGTCAAATCTTTCAAAAAATGCTTCACACGGAATATTCAAAGGGGCAAAAATCGCTCGTATCCGCTCACTTTATCTTTGCACGAAAACTTTTCGTGTTTCCTGACAAAGAGGGGCAGCTGTGAGCACGTGAGTTTTGCCTCACACGAATCATTCCCATAAAATTCAAAAAAATAAAACAAATTTTGTTTTGTGTGCAATTTTGTGAATTTTCGTAGTTTTCAGTTATGATTTGTATTCGTGTGTGCATGTTTATTTGATAAGAAAATACAAAAATAGGTTGCATTTGCACGTAGGATGTGATTTTATTTTTTTTGAGTTAATCAATAATTAATTGTCTTACAAAAAAGAATGAAAATCATAAAAATAATGTATTTTTGCATTCTTTAGTATTTAATGTTAAAATTATGTGATTTGATATTTAATTACTCGTAATAATTATTATTTAAAGTTAATTGGTATTTTTGAGTTGATTAGGATTTATAGTTTAATTTAGGAGTATTAGTATTAATTTTGAAAAAATAATTAGAAAATAAAAGAAAGGGAAAATAATGAAGAGGAACTCAAATCGGGCCAACTCAGGAATTAATTTCACAGCCCAGACCAGACTCGTCCAAAAACACCCCAGTCCAGGCCCAAAACCAGTCCAAATCCAGTCCATCACCAGTTTAACCAAACGTCGTTGTTTCAGAGCCAATAAATCTCAACCGTTGATCTCATTAGATCGAACGGTTCAGTCTATCTCCAGCATCGATTAAACGATGTTGTTTCATGTTTGTTGATCTGAACCGTTCGTTTCATTCAATCAAACGGTCCAATATCATCCTCACAACCGGGCCGTCCAACCCACTAACCGACCCAGCCCCATAAAACCAAAACGATCCCGTTTTACCCCCCTAAGCTAATCTGGACCATTGCTTTCTAGTGATCCAATGGACCACATTATTTACCTTAATTTAATATACCAAAACCCTGAACCCTTACCCCCCAAACCGAAATTCCCCCCCCCCCCCCC
>MU741349.1:17543-28408 GCA_026770625.1 Nicotiana glauca
GGCGGCGGACAACTCCCAAACCACCCCACCTTAACACCCCAGAATCACCTCGACCTCCTCCTCCCAAATCCAAGTCCTCCTTCCTTCGAATATTCCTGAAACATGTCGAATCTCCGATCTAAGCCATGAACCCTAGCGCCGCCCTCATATTCTCTGGTGGCGGCGCCGGCCCCAATCAATCCCAAGGATACACCCTAGAACCTCCCTGATCTCCTCTTTCCAAAAATCTAACCAGTTACCCTAAAATAATATTAGAACTCTTCGAACCTTAATTTGAAAATCTGAACCCTAGTAGCAGTCACCTCCAAACACCTCCAAAATTGCACCCTTTAACCACCCAGACCCCCTTTTTCCAAATACTAACTCCATTTCCCTCGAACATGGCATGAACTTTTCGAATTTCAAATCTAGGGTTCGAGCCCTAGAAGCCAGAGCAAGTTCGTTCATGCAAAGGCTTCCCTTGAAGTTTTTCTAAGCATTCAAGGTCTATTTAGTCTTGAAATAACATTGTTCGATTGTTTCTTGGCGTAGAACAAGCGGATGATGTTATTTGGGGATTGAATTAGAAGTCCAGTCACGAGGTCAAATAAGAATTCTTTACGGTAAGTTCTTCTTCTGTTCTCAAGCTTTGTTTGGTATTTCAAACTTCACCTCTTCTTCCTTTCTTCTATGTGTATTTCCGATTTGGTATACCTTCTTACTGGAATTGAGTTTGAATTAGAACCTAATTTCTATCCTCTAGGTTAATTTGCCTCTGATGTAGTTATTTCTATTAATTTCAGTTTCTTCTGCTAAATTTATTTTTTCTTGTTTGTTTTGTTTTTGATTTTTAGGTTGATTAATTAACTTCTGTATTTAATCGTTAATATCTTCACTTGCCATCTAGATAATTAGGATTTCAGTTTTTCATCTAAGGTTTAATCGAATTGGTTAACTTGTGTTTAAAGGTATGTGTTCTGAATTCAGCACAGTAATATTTTCATGGTATTGTGATTCCATGTCTGTGTTGATTGTGTCAAAGGTCGAGTATCAAATAACTTAATTCATTGATCATTTCTTTCTAATATCAATCCTGATTGTTCATGTGTGAGTTGTTTGCTGATATCATTTGGTTCTGTTTGCCTAGAAATTCTGTTTAAAAGAATTGTTAGTTAGGACTGTTAGATTGAATACTTAGGGGGTAATTTAGGTAGTCTAGCCTAAGGGAATTTCACTGGTTAATTAAGAAATGAAGGGATCAGTAGTGGGCATGACTGTTTGTTAAATAACTTTAGAGGTGTAATTAAGAAATGGAAAAGGCAGTAGGACTGATAACCATTTTTAATTAACAAATGAAAAGGGGACTGGTTGGTTGGCTGAGTGCTTTTGTTAGTGAAAAATTAGAATTAGAACATGGGAGTAATAATAAGGGGTAGAGGGTGCATGTGCTCAAAGAATATACAAGCTGGAAAGGAAAAAGACTTGAATAAAAAAATTTGGTTCTAGTCTTTAAATACACACACAGACATTCTGAAAAGGGAGGAAAAAAAAAACAGATATTGAAAACCACTCTGAAAATCTGAGAGCCTTTTGGATCCACAGAAATACATAGAGGGTCTTTAACCTTCTAAAAATTGAGAGAGTTAACAGCTGAACATCCCTGAAATCCCCTAGACAGTTGAAACTTTCAAAGGAAGCTACTGTTCCATTAAGCTTTCTTTTGTGTTCTCCTTTGAAATTTTCAAAGTACTGAAATACTTTCTGATTCTATTTGGATTGAAAAAGAGTTTGAATTGGGTTCTGCAAGGGCTTGTCCAATCTTTTCTGCATGTTTACTGTTTCATTGGTATTTGGGTTTGATTTTTCATGGTTATTTGGTTGAATTAGGCTGTTGATTGTTGCTGCTATATACTGCTTCCTCACTTCTGCTCCCCGTTCATTTCTCAGGTATTCTTCAGCCTCAAATGGTATGTGAAACTTGAAATAAATGTATGATCAAATTGGAGAAATGATGAAGTGCAATTTTTTTTTATATAATCTGTCACTTTATTTAGTTTAAATACCTATTGTAGTTGTACTTATTTAGACATTATATTGGTCTGTAAATAGTTGGACTGTATGGATTGTTTCCTTTAGGAATTATATAGATGCAATGTTAGCTATAGTATAATTAGTTTAGTTGGTTATCACACTGATTCGAAAGATGAGCTTAGAATAGGATATGAGATTAATAGTGTTAGCTTCAGTCCTGTGAATAATATTAGAGAATGTTATCATGATTTGAATTCGGAAATGGCATGTATATCCGTCATGTAGAAACTGAAGTATTTCCCGTAGCTTTAAAGGGATGGATTATTCTAATTTGTTCATCACGAATCTGTTAAAGAGGGAAATCCAATGAGTTAGAATAGTATTTACGCTGTATTTCATGACAATATTAGGTTCACGAATTGCTTGAGATTGTTGTTAAAATTCTGAATTTAATGTATTAAATGCATTAATATACAAAAAATAAATTGAATATGTATATGCCCCCTAAGGATCAGCAGGCTTTCAATTTGAGTAGGTTAATCGTGCATTAGATTATAAAATGTCAAGTTCCAGCTGTGGTTTTAAAACTAACACATTTTTCAAGTCCAAAAGACAAGAAAAATGAAAATCATCGTTGTATTCAGGATTCATTCATGAACCCAAGCATGATAGTCATTACTTAAGAATTGAGCTTGTGATTGAAGCCCAGACTATGAACAACTTGTTTGAACAAAGCTAAAAATAATATTTTTTTTTATTGGGGCTGGTTTCGAGGCCCAACCTGTTGAAGATCCTAGTCCACTTATTGAAGTTACTTGCCTAATTTTGCAACACAAACTTGGGGGTCTTTTAGGTTAAGTAGCAAACTTAAGTTAAGTAGTTTTCAATAATGGAGATCCCCTCGCTCGAGTTTGGACTTGATTTTGAAGCCCGTATTTTCTCAAATACCTCTAACCGCAATTGAGTCATAGCGCTAACTAATTTTTTAGAGACAATCCTTGATAGGGAATAATAGTGCATATTAGGATATTTCCTTAAAATAATTTGAGGCATGCCGTGCCAAATAAAAATCACAAATCGCGTGGTCCTCTTCAATTACTTCTATAAATATATATTAAATTCGGGATGTGCCATTTAGCGAAATTTCATGGCCTCCCACAAAATTAACAATACGGTAGTCGCTTTAAGCGCGTGTTCTAATAATATTACTTTCCTAAATTCGGGTGCACATTTATGTGACCCAAATCCAAATTTCAACGATGTTAAAATATATCAAAAATCACGGGTGCATTTATGTGACGTGGTTCGAGATGTGTTTTAACAACGTTGCAATTTTCTTTGAAAATAATAATAAAAGCGGCTAAAAGTTTAAAATTTGCACATAGGTTCATAATTGTTAATAATCAGATAATTTAAGCCGAATATGACAGTTGAGCGACTGTGCTAGAACCACGGAACCCGGGAATGCCTAACACCTTCTCCCGGGTTAACAAAATTCCTTACTCGAATTTCTGGTTCGCGGACTGTTAAAACAGAGTCATTCTTTTCCTCGATTCGGGATTTTAAACCGGTGACTTGGGACACCATAAATCTCCCAAGTGGCGACTCTGAATCTTTTAAATAAATCCCGCTTCTATTGTCACTTCAAGTTGGAAATAACTCCCTTTATTATATCCCTTCACGTGGTGCAGTGGAAAAAGGAGGTGTGACATCATGTTGGATTGTTAGACTATGGATGATCGTCTTCTTTGGAGGTGTTTGGAGGTTAAAGGTATTTCGGTAGAGTGATTAAGGATATGTATGATGGAGTTAAGACTCGGACGAGGTGAGGACAATGGAGGAAGACTCATACCATTTTCCGGTTTGGGTGGAGCTACACCAAGGATATGCACTCAGCCCGTTTTTATTTGCATTGGCGATGGATACATTGACGCATCATATTCAAGAGAAGATACTATCGTGTATGTTATTTTCTGATGATATAACACTGATTGACGAAATACAAATAAGTGTTAACGAGAACTTTGAGGTTTGTAGACATACTAAACGAAGCATATAACACTAAATAAACATGAGATTATTAATTCCAGAATTATAATTACAGTATAACCTTGTCCGTGAACCAATGGAACAATCTCACGTGGCAGATACATGAAAGCAACAAGCACCCACGTGTCAACCAAATATAGGATTCTAGATTCTAGACAAAAATCATAAAGCTGATTTGGCAAATTCTGTTACATCAAAAAACAGTTAAAAAAAAACAGGAAACGATTTTCTTGAATTTAAGAAAATCAAGACAAAAGCTTTTCAACATTCAATACTCTCCTCCACACATTCATACACATAACCTTATCTTCATCTCTTATCAAAACTCATCAAATTCTCCATTTTTCAGTTTTTTCACAAATGCAATATTCATTTCTACTTACCCTACTTCCACTTTACTCCCTCGACCACCACCACAACTGCTGCCGTCGCCGTCGCCATCGCCACAAATGGCCACTAAATTTGGGTTTACTATAACTAGCCCTCGCCTTTTTCATGCCCCTTTTAGAAAAAAACCTATTTTTTCTTCATCTTCTGCTTCTTTACAAGGTGCTTCATTTTCTTGTTCTAAGCTTCCTTTGATTAATTTTGGTGGAAGAAAATTAGCTATTAGGCGTAGGTTATTGGTTCAATCTCCTAAGGCCACCACTGATCAGCCAGGTAAATTATTAATTGTTCTTTTTTCTTTTCTTTTTTTGTGGATTTAAGATATGTACACGAATAATGATGTAAGTTTTTTTTACACTATCGATGACTTTTAACATGTGATAGCACGTTAGTAACCATTTTTACCAATTATTGCTTGTCGAGAGATTTGTTACCTGTAATTACCTATTAAGTGACTTGATTGTGTAAATACTCTACACTCTCACTACATACAACTTAAACTCTCTTTTTTCCTTCTTTGATCATTTCATCTTATCTTATGAATAATTTAAGCTGTGTATGCTAACTGTATCAAGAATTTTTACGCTGCCAGTGCAATACTATGTAGTATATGTATAAATTACGATTAAAGCTTCGTAAATTTTGTATAAATATTTTATTTGAACCCACTTGACAACTACTATTTTACGACTAAAGTTATGTATTTTTAAGATTGAACCCGCTTGCACAAAATCCTGGGTCCGCCACTCAGAGGTTCACGTGAACCCGTGCTCCTCGGGTTAAAGTATAGATATGATGTATATAATTTGGACAAAATAGATATATATATATATATATACTTGATGGAACCCATGGTCAAAAGAGATTAAGTGGTTCACTGGTTTTGGTCTCTTATTTCCAATAGCCTTGAGGTTAGGGGATCAAATCCCCAACCAGCTTTTTTGTTTAGTTTTTTTTCTAAAAAGTAACGGTGAACCCATCCTCCGGAAATCCTAGATCCGCCTCTGCCGCCACTGTAGTTGACTAGTTATTGTATTAGGCTTGATATGTATAGTTATTTGTTGCTGTAGATCAATTTAATTTAATAGTGTAAAAATTCTTTACACTATCAGTGCATTGAACATAAACTCTAGTACGACTATTTTTAACATGTAGTCAGCCTACTGCCATATTTGTTCTTTATCCGGTTAGACTATAGGAATCTCAAATAGGTGCCTTAAAAGGTAAATCTTTTATTAGTATGGTAATGAAATGGAGTTTAAAAAAGGGGAATAGATAGAGATGATTCATATAGCAAAACTCAACTAGTAAGGACGAAATACACTCAAAAAGAAAGGAATCGATAGAGGATTAGTATAGCCGACTGCGACTAGTTTGAGATTGAGGATTAGTTGATTGATTGACATTTGATCAAAGTATACTCTAACTAAGGAGTATAGTTAGTTATAAACCAAATAGTTGGTGTATGCTATTTGAAGGGCCAGACCACAATGGTCTATTATACGCAGCCTTACCTTGCATTTCAGCAAGAGGCTGTTTTCACGGCTCAAACTCGTGACCTCCTGGTCATATGGTAGCAGCTTTACCAGTTACGCCAAGGTTCCCTTCTCACATTCTCGTCGCGTTAATTGCGAGAATATGGGGGAATGTTGCAAATGGTAATATGAGCCTACTTCTAGCTGCTGGTTCTCTTTCTATTTACTCAAAGAAAGCAACCTTTATGTACCATCAAGCCAATGTAAACAACCAACAACTGATGTTTTTATATGAACTGAAAAATACTCTTATACCTTCTGTGTGTGTATTTGTGTGTTTGTTATCTGTTAGTGTGTTTTTTCTTCTTCTCCTCTTCTCCAAATTCTTCTTTTTATGGTGGCGTATACCACATCATTTGACGACTCACTTTTGCTTTCAGGTCAGCTCGACGAGGATGAGGTTGAAGACAGTAAAATCTTGCAATATTGTAGCATTTACGGGAAAGGAAAGAAGTCTTTAGGGGAAATGGAGCAAGAGTTTCTTCAAGCACTACAAGTACTGAAGCAGAATCAGTTACTAATTCGTCGATTGTTTTCATTCTCATTCTACTAAAGTTAATTAACTCTTTCTTGGCGCTGTACCACAGTCATTCTATTATGAAGGAAAGGCCATGATGTCAAATGAGGAATTCGATAACCTGAAGGAAGAATTAATGTGGGAAGGGAGCAGCGTCGTCATGCTAAGTATGGAATAATTTCTGTCTATTTATGTCTCATTGGCACTTAAAATAGGTATAGTAATAGCAAATTCCTCACAATGCAGGCACGGACGAACAGAAGTTTCTGGAAGCTTCTATGGCTTATGTATCTGGGAATCCAATTATGACTGATAAAGAGTATGACAAGCTGAAGATGAAACTTAAGGTACTTGGCTATTAGCATCAAGTTTATCAAGCTATAATGAAGTTGTTGGACTATGTCAATTATTGTTATTCTTCAACTTATTACCCCTACAAATATGAACAAACCAAGTTAGTTGTTACTGTTGCTTTCTTTGTTTTTTATAATATCGCGGACTTATGTAGTCTTTCATGTATTATCATCTCTTAATTTTTCAGAGGGATGGCAGCAATATTGTGGTTGAGGGTCCTCGTTGCAGTATTCGAAGTAGAAAGGTTTGTACTACTTCTCTGCTCAATGAGACATTTACTAGTTGGTTAATAGGTTCTCATCTTTTATATTGCATCTGTGAGAATACTTATTTTGTGCCATCATACATTCGAAGAGGATCCTTGGAGTCTCCATGTGACTATAGGTCATGGGTTCGAGCTGTCGAAGCAACCACTAATGCTTGTATTAGGATGGACTGTCTATATCACACCCCTTGGGGTGCGGTCCTTACCCGGATCCTGAATGAACGGGGGATGCTTTGTGTTGTGTGCTGCCCTTTTTTTGCCATCATGCGTTCATGCAAGACGTTTATGAGGTTAAGTGGTTATGAACTTTACTTGTTGCAGGTTTATAGCGACCTTTCTGTTGATTATCTGAAGATGTTCTTGTTAAATGTCCCTGCTGCTGTTGTTGCTCTTGGATTGTGAGTAGTACTTTACTCTCTCAGCATTATAAGTTTTCATTTCTTTGTACATTGTTATTAGTTTCTCAACCTGGTTATACGTTACACTTTTCTATTTTTCCTATGTAATAAGCCATTTATAAACCCCACCGAAATTTGATGATTTCTTCTATCACCTATGTTGCTCGGACTCTCCGAAAATGTGGCCGATACGTGTCGGATCCTCCAAAAGTAGTGCATTTTTTAGGATCTGACACGGGTGCGGCTACATTTTGGAGAGTCCGCGCAACACAGTCTATCACTACTTACTCCATCCTAAATTGCTCAATTTTTCACTTGCAGAAAGATGTGTTTACTGAAATGCTAAATTAGAGAACATAAGGTTCCTGTACCTTTCTTATTTAGTCCAATATTTCAACAACATAACCAGTATATTCCCACACATAGGGGTCTGGGGAGGATAGTGTGTACGAAACCTTGCCCCTACCTTGAGCTGATAGAGAGGTTGTTTCCTAGAAACCCTCAGCTGGAGCAAGATTAGTCCAATATTTCAAGAGAGAGAGTTTTAGATATATAATGGTGGATTTCGCGTCGCTTCAAGATTGATAAGGAGTTAATGATTCTTGAACACGTACTTGTTTTGAGCGCCTACTTGATTTCTATCATTTGTGCTATATGATATATAGTGAACTTGAGATAGTCAAAGGAGATTATTGTGGATATCCAACCTGAATAAAAGAAAACTCAAACTGCATTAGGTAAAATCACTTAACTTTATACATTAAGTTTTTTGCTATGGTAGCAACTTATTTTCCAGAAATTTTGTCGGGCGAAGTTATATTTCTATCGATGAACTGATGATACCACATTATCTGTGTTCTTAGCTCATGAAGCAACCAACATGATTTTTCTGTAATAAACATGTTTGGCTAATTTCTTGCTAGGTTCTTTTTCCTCGACGATTTAACTGGATTTGAGATCACATATCTTTTGGAGGTAATCATATCTTGCTATCTAGCCCGGTCCTTTATTTGTATCCCTATATTATCAAGTGGTTAATTGCAAAAGATCAGAGTATTCATTAACCTTTGTCAAATGATATAATTTGTCAATTTTGCAGCTTCCAGAGCCTTTCAGTTTCATTTTCACATGGTTTGCTGCTTTGCCTTTGATATTGTATCTGTCGTTTACAATCACAAATATCATCGTTAAAGATTTTCTGATCTTAAAGGTAAGATTTCATAAACATTGTGCGCGTTGTATTATCTTATAATCTGTGTGCTTGATATTAACACACAATAAGTTCAATTTTCAGGGCCCTTGTCCGAATTGTGGAACAGAAAATACTTCCTTCTTTGGTACCATATTATCGATATCTAGTGGTGGTTCTACCAACAAAATAAAATGCTCAGGGTAAGTGCATGAGCTTTAGTTTTTAGGTATTTTTCATCATTCTCTGCTTGATTTGTTCATAGTGTAATCATCGCCATGATCTTTCGCAGTTGTGGGACGGATTTGGTCTATGATTCAGACACGCGTTTGATCACGTTGCCCGAAGGAAGTAGTGCATGATTCGAGGTACCTATGCTGTTTTAACCTATTTGTAATAGACCAGCTCACTAATGATATTGTCCACTTTGGCCTGCATGGCTTTAAACAAACGTCACTAGGGTCTAAAGCTTGCTTTCTTACCCAACATCTTTCTCGGGTTTTGCTGGTATAGAATTTGCCCAGGGTGTAACGTACACTATTATTGTTGCTCGAAAAAATATAGGCATTTTAGTTGGTATTGCTCACTTATCGTTCTCCAAACCAAACGCCAAGCACCATCTTTTATGTTCTCAGTTTACACTATATTACTTGAACATGACCAGTTCTACATCCATTGTTGTCCTTAAGTTACAGGCTATGTTGCGCAGACTCTCAAAAATGTTGCTGCATCTGTGTCGGATCCTTAAAAAATACAGTACTTATGACAGATCCGACACGCACCTGGGGACATTTTCGGAGAGTCTGAGCAGCATAGATTATAATTTTCGATCTAGGAAAAAAGAGTTTTTTTCGCAAATTTATCTGTATTTTATCACTTGTATGGATAAGTATAACCTATGAGAACTTTCCTAGTACAGGAAAACCATTGCCATTTACTGATAACATTGCAAAATGCAGGATGATTATATGTGGAGAGTTGGAGTTGGAGATCTGCACAATAGATTGCACTAGAACAAGAAGAGCCAAATAACATACATGAGTCAAGTTTGTAAAAATGAAAAGCATTTTCAATGTTGAAATTGTGAATGTTTTGCAACTTGTATTGTGTCCTATATATTATGTAATGTGTGAGTATAAGTATATCAATAAAAAAAAAAAAATTAACAGCTTTTAAGCACAAGGATGTACTTGTTTTTAGTTTTACGCCTTTTTTACAAGAAAATTATATTTTTTTATACGTAAGAGATATGAAAATTACATACGAAAGATCTTTACTGAGTCATTTTCTTCTATTCAAACTGTAAGTGTGGGCGTATGATACTATTTCCTCATAATTAAGTTATACAAGGTGAAGTTACAATCATTACCATCAGATTACAACTTTAGGTGTCTACGTTTAAAACTGAACTTCTATTTTTTTTTTTTAAAAAAAAATTAATAATAAAACTATCTTTCTTTTCGTCTTTTTCATCTAATATCCCATGTCAGTAACTTGAAAAGAAATTTGCAAAAGATAGAAATTGACAGTAGAAGCAAAATTCAAAATTATTTATCAGGAGGGTAAAAATCATTTACACCTTGATTTTTAGCTTTGAGGATCTGCACAACTTATGTTTCTTTTCATCTATTAACATGAGAGGCAGAGCTAACTCTTCACTTACATGTTCGGTCGAACCTATTAACTTTAGTTCAAACCCTATATTTGTCTTCATTGAACATGTATAAATTATGAATTTAGATTCCAATAACTTTTACGAACTACAATTCTAAACCCATGAACTTCAAACATGACTTCGCCTTTGATTTACATGCATCCCATCTCCCTTTTCTTAATATTGTAGTAATTCTTAATATACTAAGTACTTTTAATATCAATATCTTGAAACTTTCAATATTGTAGTAATTCTTTATATACTAAGTACTTTTAATATCAATATCTTGAAACTTTCTTTCAATGATCTGTCAAAAAGGAGGTGTAATCAAGCATTACAAAATTAAAAAAAAATTGAGATAAGATTTTAATTCTTCTATTTGGGTTCCATTTTAAGACATTAAATCAAGAATATAGGCACCAAACAGTATGATATAACATGTAACTATGTAAGTTTATAACTTCCCTGCACGTTTACATAATATTTCAACAAACTCCCCCACCCCCC
>MU741349.1:30761-47730 GCA_026770625.1 Nicotiana glauca
CTTATAAGATATAAACATAAATTGCAAAAGTTGACTTGTAATTTACATATGTTCGTGATAGCACGAAGCCTATACATTTGTAACATTATTTAGACACAAAAACTATAAATTAAGACCTATCTTTACAAAATCAAATAAGGCAATTGCAATTTTCTAAAGAATATCATTTCTCCTTCTCAAAAGGAGCTAAATTCCATGGCCTCTTTCCACCATAGATGGAGCTTGACATTCTTCTTCGTTGTCGCGCCACTAGCACTCATCAATCAAGCAAACGCCCGGGGATATTCCACCCCAAGCGTCGCCTTTAAAGTGACCCCTTGGAAACTCGCTCATGCCACGTTTTATGGCGATGAGACTGCACGAGAGACAATGGGTGCGTTACACCAAACTAAAAACATTGTAGTACATTTTACTTAACCTACCCAATCTTTTTTTTTTTTTTTATCATTTTAATTTTACTTGGAGCAACGGTCAAGTTATATAGGTCACATGTTCCAACCATGGAATAAGCCGTTGATGCTTGTATCAGAGTAGACTGTCTATATCACACCCCCTTGGGTTGCGGCCTTCCCTGGATCTTGCGTGAACATAGGATGCTTTGTGAACCAGGGGTTGCCTGTCGTAAGAAGAACAACTATGTTCTCTGTTATCCTCCAAATAGCTTGAGGTTAGAGGTGCTCTGCCACTAGAGCAAGCCTCACTTATTCGTCTCAAGCTTGAATTTGTGACGAAATTAAAGATCTATCAAATGAAGAATTTGCATCACTTTATTCTAAGACGACCATCTATCCATCACAAATCCGTCATAATCTTCAATTTGTAACGAAATTGAAGATCTATTAAAAGAAGAATTTGCATCACTTTATTCTGAGACGACCGTCTATCCATCACAATCTAGATTTTGTGACGAATATGCCCGTTACAAATACTAAATTTCTTTTAGTTAATAAGTCTAATTTTTTTTTCATTTCCTATTTTTTGTAGGTGGAGCTTGTGGATATGGGAATTTATTCAATTCAGGTTATGGAACAGATACAGCAGCATTGAGTTCAGTATTATATAGCAATGGATATTCATGTGGACAATGTTACCAAATAAAATGTACACAATCAAAAGATTGCTACTCAACCATTGTCACAGTCACTGCAACAAATCTCTGCCCACCAAACTGGTCACAAGACACAGATCATGGTGGTTGGTGCAACCCACCTCGTACACATTTTGACATGGCTAAACCTGCTTTCATGAAAATTGCTCAATGGAAAGCTGGCATTGTTCCTGTTTCGTATCGCAGGTATGATTCATTTTTGCCAGAGTATTTTATGAATTTTATCGAACCAGATGTTTACATCAAACTATATTACCTTACCGATAATTTACTGACAAACCAATAATATATGACATGTATTTGCAAAGGAAGTTTTTAATTATCACATAAGCATACTTCACTTATATACATTCTCGCTTCATTAATTTAGATAGTTTGGTATAAATAACGGATGCGAATATATCTTTTCAAAAAATTGGTGGGTATTTGAGATGTTTACTTTTTTTTAAAAATTAATCAAGATTTAAAAAATAGCTCTTCACTCTGGTCACCAAAATAACCTTTTATATTTTTGGTCCTCCAACAATAATCTAGCTTTCCAACTTTTATTTAACGTAGTACTCCCTCTGGTCCATAATAAGTTACCATTTTGCTTTTTTTATTTTGGTTTAAAATAAGTGTCTATTTATATAATCAAGAAAAAAATTCAATTTTGTTTTTCCAAAATTACTCTTATGTACGTATCCCTAAAAAGTCATTTACTCCTTATATTTGAGAAAAGAAGTAAGTGCTATTATAACTATGGTGCAACATTTAATGAAGGGTCGTTTAGTCACACTAACTATTTCTTTCTAGAATTTAGTATTTCCTTAATAGGTGTGCCCAAAACAAATTCGTCACTTATTGCGGACCGGAGGGAGTATATAACTTTTGGTCTTCACTTTGCTCTATAATTATTTTAATAATGATAGCGTCCGCGTCAGTTTGTGCACAATGGCGAACTTATAACTATAGATAGCTAGTAAGTGCTCAAGCACCTATTGTGTCTTACCCAAACATTATATTTTTTTTATTGGAAGCCATTAAATAACATACAAAGATATTGGCTGAGCGCCCCATTTCAAAGTAGCATTTCAAGATTTAAGGTAGTTGAGCATTCACGACTTACAAATTCTGAGTTTGCCACTGCTTATATGCATTTCGATAATTCTACCGAATATCTGCTACCTCTAATAAGCATTATTGCTTCATGGTTACAGGGTACCTTGTGTTAGAAAAGGTGGAATCAAGTTTAGTTTACAAGGAAATGGCTATTGGTTATTGGTATATGTGATGAATGTTGGTGGAGGTGGAGATGTGGCTAGTATGTGGGTGAAAGGAACAAAGACAAATTGGTTAAGTATGAGTCATAATTGGGGTGCTTCGTATCAAGCATTTGCAACTCTAAGTGGTCAAGCACTTTCATTTAAGCTCACTTCCTACACATCACATGAAACAATCATAGCTACTAATGTTGCACCTTCTAATTGGCAAGTAGGAATGACTTATCAAGCCAATGTCAATTTCCATTGATTAAAGCATGCAACATTTATTTTTATTTTTTAAATCATTTATTGAGTTTTATTTTGTGATTGTTCTTGTATCGGCTGATGTTTCACTAGTGAAAGACTTACGATGCGATTTTAGTTAGGTGTATTGCCATTTTCCTATCTGTACACAGACAACATAAAGAACTTTTTACATTATCGCGTTAAATTAAACTGGCATATAACATGTAACTCTTAACACGCTCATAATTGGTAGTGTTATATGTCTCTTGTCAGAACACAGATTAACACCGCTTACGCAAGTTTCGCAAGGAATAACTTCTCCCCGTTAAAGATAAAAGAGATAAATTGTGATAGGTTAACGGTCATAGTAAGAATTGTCTAACATCACGAAACCTTTGAAGTGAATTCATTGCAACATTCCTACCCTAGGGATGTGCTACTAAATCTTAATAGATAATAGAGCGAAATGGATATAACGAATTCATATAGCCGATTCCAAATTGTAGTTGATTGATATATTGTCGACATACAGACTACTTTTAGCATTTTAAGAGTTCCCAGAGGCGTATCGTTTAACCAATTAAGGCACATCTCAGATAATTTGCTCAATGAATTTCATTCAAATATAGACTACATTACATTGATGATTTTACAATCATCTCTCAAACATGTGAACCAAAAAACATTGAATTTGTTGAAAGATAAAAAGGCATTGAACATTAGGAAAAAATGTAATATGACAATAGTTATTCTTTTAAATGCTGACAATAACTAAAAAGCATAAGCCAACTTCATGGAATTAGATCATGTTAGGACTATCTTCAGTGACCATTGGCAAGTCCATTCTCAGCGCATTTTTGGGCATAAAATCTTCTGTACTTCGAATCGACTTCTGTGAGGTAGTAGGTACCCGGTGCTAAAAGGCTGCAATCCTTGGTCGTCACAAAGTCCTTACCACCATACCTGTGCTCCATTATATGCATCGTTTCGATGAATTTTTCAGGAGTGAACTGCACAAAAGTATCGGTTGTCAAACATAGTTATGGAACTCTAACCATTACAGAGTTGATAGCGAGTTCAAAGTCCACGAGTAAATTACAAAACAAAATCTTAACATACCTCATGTCTCGACTTCAATTTCTCATCAACGTTCATAACATCTGCAATGTTTGACAAGCTAAAAGGATGTTGACCTTCGTTAAGCCTTAATGAGAACATTGTTGCAGTCAATCCACTTCCATAAGAGAACAAGATTACTCGCTGTCCAGCCTGAGTTTGGCAAAATCATTTGAAAATCAGATGAAACGCGATAGATGTGAACAAGAAACAGGACCAAAAGGGAAAGAAGTAACTTGTATTTACCAATGAGCTGTGTTTATTGTGAAGGAGGGATGCAAAAGCAGCATAGAGAGACGCGGTGTACATGTTGCCAACTTGTTTTGGTATTAATGTGGCCGGTTTCACCTTCTCATCGTAAAATGGTTTTGCCACTTGCCAGGATACCTATATATGCAAAATTTATAATCGCTTAGTTCCAATCTCAACTTATATATATCTGAAAAATTGACAAAAAATATTTTTTTGGAAAACAACGAATGTGAAAGCTTTTGTACGGACCTTCTCAAGATCACGGCTTTGATAACTTTCATCACCAGTTAAAGATGAAAATGGTGCAAGCTTTTCTTTAGTAGACTCATCAATAGAACTGCAAATGCAAAACCAAACAAGATCAGTCAACTGAATTCCGTTCACAAAGCAAAAAATGATTCCTTTAATACGGATTATTTGCAACCCACCTAGCATTCCTTGTAAAGTCGTTGAACATCAATCGAGCAGTACTCTTCTGTACTAGCTGCAGTATTAAATAGAACGTTTAGGTAATCCTTATCATCGCTTTATTATAGAAAAAAAAAAAATCAAAATTCTGTATTGGATCCATAAAATACCTTGTTGTATGGTGAATGGAAAACAAAATAGGCTGCATCGTCAATTGAAAACTGCTTGCCTTCCAATTTTTCATATCTAAAAATGTGAATGAGATGTTATTAAAGAAGATAATAAAGAGGTTTTCGGAATATTAAAATTTGCTCAACCAGCGGCTCACTTGTCGCATAAGCTCTTGTAGCAGGAATCAAGTGCCATAAGATAACAAGTTTGTGAAAGCTTGCCATCAACCACCTGCAACGAAACAATTACCATTATACAGAGAACACATGGAAATTCATCTACCGATCACAAACAATTTTTCTATATATTTCTTCTAAATTTTGTCCAGTAAACAACAGATCGAAGCATTCATGTGAAAACAGATGATTAACAAGATTTGCAGGGGCTTAAGATAATTACTGGATATTCACTGTCGAGGATGGGCTTGTAAAAATCATAGACATGAGCCATATGGCTAGCTCTAATCTTGCTTTCGAATACAATAGGAGCATCCGGCCCTACTAGCATAGCAATTGCTGCAGCTCCTCCAGTTGGCCGAGCAGCTCCCTCAGCATAGACCTGTCAAAACAAGCTCCGTGATAAGTGAATGCTAATCATACAGAGGCTCAAGCTCATTGCAAATTATGCAACAAATACGCAACGGATACGCGAAATTATAGACGGCAATACACATGATGTAAAATTGTATGAAACCGATGATCATACCGCACTGTCAGTGCATACAACAAGTCCATAGCGCCCATCCCATGAAGAGCTCTCGACCCAATTCACGCAGTTGAACAATGCAGCAGTTCCGCCATAACATGCATTAGTTGAGTCGACTCCTTCAATGTCAGTATTTCCACATTTCTGTTTGTTTCGCATGGTAAGGAAGCAGGGTAAGTTTTTGTTGAACAATATTTCTGTTTGTCATAATGTAAAGCTTTACTGGTGAAGTAGAAGGTCGAGAGAGACAAAAAGAAAACAGATGCAACAATCAATTTTTAAGGATGATGTTCAAATGAACAATAAACTCATTCCTTATGATTAACAAACTGGATGAACAAGCGAATTCGGGGCCTAAGTTAACATTACAACATATTTCAGGCAAGTAAGTGAATCCAACATGTCACTCTCTTTCCAAATACTTGACTGCAACATATATTGTTTCGTGAGCTAGCATGCAGTGAGTAAATCTCTGGCTATCTAGTTTTCACGTTGGTCGATCAATCGATATACTTAGAATAAACTAGACATCTAGGATAAGGGTCATCAAACACACATTTGAATGTTGCACAGAGGCGAAGCTATGTGTGGCCAAGGATGGTAAAAAAATTATGCCGTGTATAGGGTAAAAATATTACTTGTTATTGATAAAGAGAATAGACTTTGAACACCCTTATTGAATTTTCTGGCTTCGCTACATGTTTCATAATAGACAATTTACTAAACGAACATTGCTAGAACTGTGAACCAGTACCTCAAATATTTGCATGAGGAATGTTTTGATGGATTTGCTCTTATCAATGACCGTCTCACTTCCAACTTCGAGACGACCAATTTGCTTAGGATCAATCTCATACTTCTCCAGAAGGGAAGTAACTGCAGTCAAACTGAAGATGAACAATTTAATTAGAAAACGGTATATTGACCAAAACTACTAAGCTAAATTATTTTATTCTAGAAATCAAATAAATTTGCCATTCAGCTAGCAAAAGAAATTACCAACACTTTTAAAATACTCTCTTCATTTCAATTTATATGTGCATATTTTGACGCAGCACAGACTTTAAGAAAAAAATAAAAACTTTTGAAACTCGTGCTCTCAGATATGTCATAAGATTTGTGACTATAATACTATTGAAACTTGTGGTCTTAAACATGCAATAACATTTATGTGACTATAAAAACTTGTCAGCTATCATTAAAGGGTAAAATATAAAGTTCAAGTTAAATTATTTCCAAATTTAGAAACGTGTAATTCTTTTTGGAATGGTGGGAGTAACGGATGTATACCTCATTGATATAACATCTTCAACCTCAGTACAAAAGCCCATACAATCTTGTCCAAGACCAATTGTGTATTTTCCTTTGCTTGCTCCATCATGAGCCTCCAATGCTTCCTATAGAATATTGCAATATAATTAAAAAAATTTAAAGTGATCAGAATTTTAATGTCTTAAACTTAAATTAGCAGATGAAGGGGAGCCTTGGCCGAATAATAAAAGTTTTTGTACGAATTCAAGCGGTTGAAACAAGCTCTTGCATAATACAAGGTAAGACTATGTACATATGACTCAATGCGATCCGACCCTTCTCGAACCCCAAAGAGCTTAGTGCACCAGGCTACCCCATTTTTTTTCCTTTAAACTTGTACTAGCAGATCCAAATTACTGAAAATCTGAGATATTTTAATGTTACATGGCCCTTAAAAAAAGCACATAGGTTTTAACGGACTAAAGTTAAAGGCTGCAATATGGGATTCCAAAAGTAAAATAAAATAAAGTGAAAACGTTGATTTCAAAAAATAATCTCAGAACAGAGCACGTGAAAATGCTATACAGTCACGAATAAATGTACAAAATATCCATGACATGTTGGAATAAACTACATATCATATTTTTTGATAATTAATACTATTATTTTTAAAATATTTGAAAAATTATTATCTAGTCCTCAAATAGTAATATTGTCCTATAAATTGATACAGATAGAATATTAAAAATATTTTAAAGCTATGTTAATTATTCAGTAATCAAATAATTACTACACATATCTATGATCAAGTTTCTCCACTTATTCATTTGCCGAAGTATGAATTTAAATTATATACACTAATAATGCAAAGATTTTTCCTTACTCCATCCATTTCAATTTAGATGACTTTCGCTCATCGAGAGTCAAATTGTATGAGTTTTGACCAATATTTTAAATATATTTTTTGATCATATTGACCTGAAAAAAGTTGCAACTTATATTACTTTTCATATAGTTTTTAAATATTTTAAATTTAATTTTAAAATATTGAGTTAAATTAATCCAATTTAACTTCAAAATTTAGTCAAATTAACTCTCGATAAGCCAATTATATCGCCTAAATTGAAACACATAGAGTATTATTTTTACTAAATTACTATAGAGATTTTAACTGTAATTACTTCTAAGTGAGCTAATTATGTAAATATCTTTTATATTGTTTATGTAAATATAGTCAAAGTAATATATTCTTTTCTTTTGAAGATTTAACTCAAATAGCCATCTACTTAATTTCTTAAATTAAAAATAGCTGGTAGATATATAATATATGCATCATTTATATTCAATATATGAGTATGACTATATGTATAACCATGTACTATAATTTATATATATCGGCTATAAAATTTAAATATTGAATCTAGCCGGTTATTTATGTAATAATCCCTTACCTGTGGGAGGCAAGTAGGAGGAAAGTAAATTTCGACGGCGAGAATTCCGACATTCTTCGGTTGAGCTGCCATTTCTGATATTTCTTCTCTGTATTACTAAACGTAGAACGGAACAGATCGAGAAACACACAGTAACGGTGCAGACACACACACTGTTTCTCTCTCTAAGTTTCTTCGAACTGGAAAATATTTTTGCAGAAGAGAGAGAAAGAGAAGAGGAAATAGTGGAAGCTTGTAAAGAGAGAGGAGCGAATGATTTGTGTGGAGATTTTCACATGTTTAAGTTACATATTTATACTATCAAAGGTGAGAAATTTCCACTTTGATATTCCGCAGACTTATGGAGAAAATAAAAAATATTCCGCAGACTTATTACATCATAGGAATCGGATTTAGAATTTGAAGTCGGTGAACGGTATTTGACTGGACATAAAGTTTAAGATTTTTGATTGGATACGAATTTAGAATTTGAAGTCCGTGAGTATAGTCGTGTTTGACAGGATACGGAGTTTACGGATTTAGAATTCGCTTTTGAAAGTTACGGTTTAATACAAATCATTTACAGTCAAATCTTTCTATAACAACCTCGTTTGTTCCGGATTTTTTTGGATGTTATAGCGAATTGGTATTATAGAGAAAATATATTATAGCAAAATATAATATTTGGTTCCGAAAAAATACGGCTTTACAACGAAATGTTGTTATATAAGGATGATGTTATAGAGAAATTTGATTGTATATTTATGTGGCTATAAATCATCTCATTAGAATAAAATAGGTATTTAAAGTTAAATTATTATTAAATATAAAAAATATATCATTCTTCTGGGGGTTGACTAAATAGGAGTATAAATTGGGAGAGGAAACATACTCTTTATCTTTTATTTTGTATGACGATATTTAATTGAGCATAAAATTTAAGAAAAAAAGAAAAACCTTTTGAAATTATGACCCAAAACGAACTACATTTGTATAGTCACAAATCATCTCGTTAATGATTACGAATATTTATATGGTTACAAATCATCTCAATAATAGTATATGAGAATTTGAAATTATATAAACCGTCCTTTAATCAGTATTTTAAAATACGTATTTTCATGAGACCGATTTTTGACTAGACACAAAATTTAAAAAAAAAATGAAACTTTTAAGGCATGAGTTAAATATTTAACATGTTTAAAAAATTCCTAAAATCCCGTGCTTTTAAACATGTTATGACAATCTAATAAGTAATATGTGAGCGTTCATAAAATTGTTTGATGTTTGTCCATGCCAAATTCACATATTATTACATTACAATTTAGAGGTGGTTTGAACTCAAATTTTATTTTATTTTTGGGAATTCCAGGAAAACTCGTAGCCGCTACGGTTTATCTCCTTCGTGTGAGCACTCCATCGTAAGCATTCTGTGTGCTCTGGATAAATTTCTACTGTGTAATAGCCTGCAAATCACACATGGGATGCAAACTACACTAGGCAAATTGTATACGACAAATTCGATCCAAAAAATATTAAGGAGGGATCGATCACATGTCATCTGTATGGATGACCGCCCTCCAAACCAACAGTAAAGAAATAAAAAAGAGAATTTTTAGTTTCAAAAGGTACATGGAAATTTACCAGATCTATATCTGTTTTTTTGTCACTTGGGACAAATCCACTTTCAAGATAGATTTAAATAAAAATAAAAATAAAACTAAAAATAAACATAAAAGACCCCACACCTGTTGTACAACTAAACAGCCAACCTTGACTCCAATTTCCCTTTTTTTGCCAGTGTGTTCTTTATTGTCTGGGGTCATAGCTAGATAATAATATTATTATTATTATTATTATATAATAATAAATAACTATTTTTTGTTACGTAGTTGAGAGGAGCCTTGACGTAATTGGTAAAGTTGCTATTATGTGATTTCGACATGGGTTCGACGTGGAAACAATCTCTTGCAAAAATAAAGGATAAGATTGCGTACAATAAACCTTTGTATTGAGATACGATTAAATTTGGATTTGTGTACTTCATATTTATAGTTTGAATCCAAGACCTCTAATTAAAGATGAGGAAGTACTTACCATTCCATAAAAACTCATGTTAATACAACAACAATAACATATTCAATATGATCCCACAAGTATGATCAGGAAAGTGTTAGTGTTCGCCAACTCCTCCCTTTGCGTGAAATAGAGAATTTGTTTCAGATAAACCCTCTATTCAATAAAAATTGTGTTGATAATAATAAGAAAACTTCCTAATTAAATATTGGCCAAATCGTAAACCACCAATTCGAAGTTTTATCTTTTTACCAAGTTATGCGTCTTTTTGTTTTCTTTTTTTGTTGGTTATAATGGGATTTTAGAAATTCTGTCTTTTTAATTGAATATTTTAACGAAATATTAATATGGTGCTGACAGCCAAACTTGACCCATTGAGCAACTTCATACACTTTAGTCAAAGAAGGAAGTGTTAAGACTTACGACCACTTGTTATTTTGATTATTATATCGATAAAGTTAATTTTTCTTTCAAGAATTTAACACTATCGTTGAATTTTAATATGTGATAGTAATTATTTATCTTTTTTGAGCCGAGGTCTTCCGGAAACAGTCTCTTTACCTTCAAGGTAGATAAGATCTGCATACACGTTATCCTCCCAAATCTCACTTGTGAAATTATACTGTACTTTTTATTGTTGTTGATAGTAGTTATTTACTATAATTAGCGAACAAATGATCTAATACATACATACATACATACATACATATATAATAGGAAAAAATAAATAAAACTATAATATGGTCTTTAATTATAGTCTTCTTCTTATAGAATATGATCTTAAATAGCAAAACTGATGATATTGTAGTATTCGAACTATAAGATATAGTTGTTTTCTATATTTATCTGAACATATACTATTATTTTCTTCTAGATAAATAAAATGTATAGCTAAGTCTATTATCGAGTAGAATCCGGTGTCTATGTCTAGTTTAAATTCTTCTAGGCTTGAGGTAAGGCTTCTAGCAAATCCTTCTGGATGAGTATAGTTATTACGAGTGAAAGACATAAACATATTTTAGTTTCTTAAAAATTTACTGTTTCGGTAAAAATTTACTATTACAGTAAAAGAACTTTTAAGGTAAAAACGTTAAATTCTTATTTTGTAAAAATCCTACTCGGTACTCTCTCTCTCTTATTCTGCAAACCTATATTGTTTCAGTTTTATCAAAATTATGAACTGAAATTACCCCCTTCTATACTTTTTTTTATCCACTCTGTTCATCTCTTCTTTCCAATTGTTTAAAGATTTTTATCTTTTTTTAATTATTTTTCTTTAACCACACCCTGGCCTCTGTTAAACGTATGTACCTATTTTTGATTAATTTTGGGTTTAACTTAACCGGTTTCTCCTATGAATTTACAGGTTAACCCATCAAAATTATTAAGAAATTAAAAAGATAACCATATATTAAGAGTGATATTAGGTTATATACAAATCATTAATTGACAACTAATCTATATCATATTAAAAGCACGAAGGTCCTTAGCAAAATATCATTCGCCTTTTTTACCCCTCTAAAATAGAGTTCACACTGCACAAAATAGTCATTTGATTATTTTTTCATATTTAGGAATAATCATTTGATTAATTTTCTACTATTTAGGAACAATCATTTAATTATTAATCTTATACTTAAAACTTTTATTTTTCAGTTTCTTTTAGAACTAAAATTTCAAACACTTTCAACTAAAACTTGGAAAGTTTTTGTTATTCAACTCAAACTAAAAGTTTCGTCTTTCAACTAATTTAGGAAAACTTTATTCACTTTCAAAGGAAAAAATCTTAGGAAATTTTTTAGTTAACATTTTTTTGACAGATTAATTCTTAAAAAATATTAGTTAAAAACGTGCAACTTGATTTTCTTTTTGATTTAGGAGTCTTTATTTTCTAATAAATTATTAAATTGTACATAATTTTATTTTGTATAAATCCTTTCACGTTCAAATTATATACCAAAAATTTCTATAAAAGAGCTACAATTCTACGTTTTCATCATCAAAACTTTGCCTTGTTCGAGCAGAAACTATAAATTAAGGACTTTCAAGTTCTTCTTTGAGCAATTTTTTTTATAGTAGTTGAATTTTACATTCACGCATTTATATACGTCCAGCAATTTAGCCTGAAAATAAAAAAAGTGGGGTAGAAGTTAAGTTAGTAGTTAAATTTTGCATTCACACATTTATATTGATAATTAAATTTTGTATTCACGTATTCAACAAGTACATATTTATTTTGGTATTCTTAATTGTGAACCTTGATTGAACATGAGCCTGTTTGGCCAAAATCTCAATTTAGTTGTATTCTAATTTTTAGAAAATTCTTATATATCAAAGAAATAGAATAATTCACATTTGATTGCGAGAAAAAAAAGAAGATCTTTTGTCAGTTAGATGATCCTTTGTATGTTTTCTAAAATGAACTTAAGAACATATATTTGTCAAAAAGATTTAAAAAAAAAACTCTGAAATCTTCAAGAGTTTTTGTGCTCTTGATGAAAATAAAAAGAAATACGATAACTTGTGAAATTATAGTAATGAATAAGTCTTAAGTTGAAAATATTGATTAAGATGATTGAGAACTTCTATTATCTTCGTTTCTTCATTTATTAAGTTGCTAAATATAATCAATAATTATCTTTTTCGGTAACTCATACTTTTTTCTTAAACTTATTTTATAACTCAAATGTAATTAGTTAACATAATATTTATGTAATTTTAAAAAAATATATATTTATTGAGACAGGATACACGCGCAACGCGCGTATCGTATAACTAGTAAACATAATAACATAAAGACTGTAAAAAAAAAATAGGGGTAATATCTAGAAACATAATTTTTAGATAAAATAAGTAACTTACATGTTTACAGGAGAGAGATTTCCCTTTCGGAAAATCCGAAAGAGCTTGCTGAACTTGAGAATTAAAAACTTGAACACACAAACATAAGGATTTATTTATTTTACAAGCTTGAAGTAGGAAATTCTAAGATATACGTAGGGAAATATTTGACAAGGTGTATTATAAAGGTGGTTGGTGATGAATAGTTGTGTGTTTCTCTTCTTCTTTCACTTGCTTTTATAGCCGAGTTTTGGAGCGGATTTGAAAAATGGACTTCAAACATTTCCAGAAATCTTTGTCTTCTAGCCTTGTAGGGTACTTTTTTGGGCTCCATCTTCACATGGCTTGAGCAGAGATTTCTTTTAGTGCTTTGTCACGTTTTCTTCCACTCAAAATTTCAACTTTACTTTTTGTCACATCTCCTTTATGTCATGTCTGGTCCCCACGTCTTCTTTATGTCATGTCTTCTTTTTTAATTTCTTCCCGTATTATTGCCTTTGTATGTCTTTGTCTTTGTTGTTCTCAATTGCTTCAGGACTGACTGTTGTTTTTATGTGTCTAAGTTATTTAAAGCTATTGAATCAAAACTCATTCCCGAATCATCTTCATATGGATCTTGGGACTCTTGAAAATTTAAGTGGTCATCATTTTCGTAATTCTCGTCTTCCCCTGAGCTTTGAGACCTTTCTGGACTTGGATTAAGACTGGGACTTTTAATCATATGTTTGTCTTGCTTTTCTTTTTCTTCAAAGAAATTTTCTAATGTCTATTTAATTCTATTTTCAATTTTTTTTTATTTTTTTTCTTTTTAGAAATCATGCTCTTCTTTTTTAATGCTTCTCCATGCGTTAATGTTCTAGGTAGTCTCCTTCTTGATGAACCTTCGTCTTTACTTTTTGGCAAAGTGACAGCCATAAACGAATTTGATATGTGTCACGATCCGGATTTTCTACCATCGGGAGTCGTGATGGCGCCTACTGTCGGAGCTAGGCAAGCCAAGCATTTAAAATCTTTTCGGATAACAACACAACAGTAATAACAATAATAAACTTTTAAATAAAAGCGAAAGTCTTTCATAGCATAAATAACTGGAAACCAAAAATGCGGAAGCTTAAAATTTTACTACCCACGACTGGAGTCGCTATCTCACGGACTACTAATGAATGCTACAAACAAGTCTGAATAGAAAAATACATCGTGTCTGTCTCGGTACAATGAAAACAAACAGAAAATATGGAAAGGGACTCCGGCCTGCGAACGCCAGCTACGCTACCTCGTAGTCCCTGGATTAAAGTCAGCTCCCACTCAACGTGCTACTGCTGTGGTCCAAAAGCTACTCCGGTACCGTGATCTGTGCAAAAAGCACAGAAGTGTAGCATCAGCACAACCAACCCCATGTGCTGGTTAGTGCCTGGCCTAACCCCGGCGAAGTAGTGACGAGGCTATACAGGACTACCAAATCAACATGTACAGTTCTCTATATATATATGTGCAATCAAAGGAAAGAATACCAAAACTAAACAGTTAAAAGGGAGGGGAGCATGCTATGGGGGAGTACAATCCGGATATAAAAGTCATCAACTTAAATAAGAAACAGGGCGCAACAATAATTAACAGAAACAATAAATCCCACAGTTACACGACATCAACCTTCGTGCTTTTACTATCATCCTCACCCAAAGAAATCAAATAAAAATACACGGCATCACCCTTCGTGCTTTCCTCACATAACTCTCATTTCATGGTACGGAATGATCCTTCGTGCAAATATAATCAATAATGGTACGGAATGACCCTTCGTGCATAATATATTCAACAATACCACGGAATGTCCCTTCGTGCGAATATAATAAAAAATGGCACGGAATGACCCTTCGTGCATAATATAATCAACAATGACACGGAATGTCCCTTCGTGCATAATCACTCTTCCTCACGCAAACAACAATCACAACCAAACGGGCGGGGGAAATAAATAATAACAAGAAATGATCCGGCAAGGGAAGAACACAATTAAACATCCAAATCCCGGCAAGGGAGCAATAACAATAACTTACACATCCCGGCAAGGGAGATAATCACATCTCTTTCCAAATCCTTCATTTCTTACTCGATAGTATTTTATCGTTTGAGCCAATGCTCCAAAGAATTCACAATTCATAATTAATCCTCAAACTTTTCACATTATGTAGAAAATCATTAATTAGCTTGGAATAGTCCCAAAGTATACCAAAACCAGTACCAACAAAGACCCACGGTCATACTAGACACCAGTGTATAGATACTCGTCACCATGCCTACACACCATACTCGATCATTTAGCAATTAACAATAAATAATACTCTAATCTTATTCCCTCAAGCTAAAGTTAGATCAAACACTTACCTCGGTCTAAAGAATAGCAATCAATCCTCAATTACCATCTTTCCTCTACAATCCGACTCCGAAACAATGATATTTAGGCATAATTAATTTAATAGCATCAATAAAGGCTCAATAACATAATCCCATAGCCTAGAGATGAGTTTTTCTAGCATTCTTCCAAAAATATCAAAATTCGACACCAGGCCCACATGGTCCAAACACCAGGCTCGAACCAAAACCTAGTCACCCATAACCTCATGAGTTCAAATATACAATTTGTTTTAAGATTCGACCCCAAATTGAGGTTGAATCATCCAAAATTCTCAAAACCCTAACTCTACCCAAAACCCATAATTTCTACCTTGATTTCATGATTTAGGGCTAGAATTTCAGTAGTTAATGAAGGAAATTGAAGAAAACAAGTGAAACAATGCTTACCCAAGAAGTTTTGATGAAGAAGTGCTCTAAAATTCGCCCTAGGACTTTGGAGAAGGAAGAGCTCGTGAATGGTTATGTTTTTCCCGTCACTGGTTCTGTTTTTGACTTAAAAATCCGCTGGGCAAAATTGCCCTTCGCGTTCGCGGGAAAGGGGCCGCATTCGCGAAGGGTAAATTGGGCAATACATCGTGAACGCGTGAAAGGGAACGCGAATGCGTAGAAGAAAATACTAGGGGTCCAGGGACTGTTATACGCGAACACGATAAGGGAATCGCGAACGCGGTGAAGGGGGGTTTGTAACTACGCGAATGTGGGGAGACCCACGCGAACGCGTTGGGTAGACTGGTTAACTTACGCGTTTGCGGGATGAAGGATACGAATGCGAAGAAGGAACCTCTGAGGCCTTGAACTTGGCTTACACGATCGCGATAGGGATGACGCAAACGCGAAGGAGGGGAACATCAAAGCACTGCGAACGCGAACCTGTGGCCGCGTTCGCGAAGAACAAATTGTCTGTGTAAAAATGCAGCAAAAATCTGATCCTTTCCTAAGTGTAAAAACACACCGAACCACCTCCAATTCACTCCCGAGCCCTCGGGGCTCCTAGCCAAATACACACACTAACTCAGTAACACCCTACGGACTTACTCGAGCGATCAAACCGCCAAAATAACATCAAAATCATTGAATCAAGCCTCAAAACTCATGATTTTTCTTCTAAACTTCATAAACTTTCAAACTTGGAACTTATAGTCCGAAATACGTCAAACGATGTCCGATTTCGACCAACCTTCACAGAAAGCGCTTAAACAATATATAAGACTTGTACTGGGCGTCGGAACTAAAATACGAGCCCGATACCATAGTCTTTTAATCACTTTTCATTTCTATTTTCCTTAACAATTTCAGAAAAATAATTTAACAGAAAAATTCTTTTACTCGGATTTTAGACCTCGGATTTCGACTCCGGGCACATGCCCGAGTCCCATATTTTTCTACGGACCTTCCGGGATCGTCAAATAATGGTCCGGGTCCGTTTACCAAAAATATTGATCGAAGTCAACTTTAATCATATTAATATCAAAATTCTTTAAATTTTTCACAGATTTCACATATTTCAACATAAAAGCTTTCCGGCTATGCGCCCGGACTGTGCACGCAAATCGAAGAAACTATAAGTGAGGTTTTAAAGTCCTCGTATGTCACGCCCCAAAATTCGAGGATCGCGACCGGCGTTCAACGTAGTAAACCCGACTGAGCAAGCCTGGTAGGTTTCATACATACTACCCAACCCAACTCATAATTAAATAAGGGATAAA
>MU741350.1:8028-37107 GCA_026770625.1 Nicotiana glauca
CTCTCATTTTACTGCAGAAACCTCGGAGGTGGGCCACCGGGTCGCCATGTCCCTCGTACAAATCAAACTTGGGCATTTTGAACCCTGCGGGCAACTGGACATCTGGGAAAGGGCACAAATCTTTGTAGGCAACACTGACTTTGTTGCCTAAACCGTGCATGTTCCTGAAAGATTGCTCCAGGATTTTGACTTTTCGAATCACTTCCTCCTATTCCGCATTCTTAACCGGTTTCTCAGTTTCCTCCGGGATCCCAAAATAGGGTGTATATGTGTATGGCTCAAGAGTTTTAAAAGTGGGTTCATGAGGGTAATACTGGGTGTCGTGAGCTTGGAACAGTGGCTCACTAGACGATCTTTGTAATGTGGCTGGGGGAGGTGCCACAAAGACAGGAACATTTGGTGGAGGAGGGTTCTGATTGGGTGGTGGAGCTTGGGGATCATAGGCATCTCTTCCCTGATAGTAGTGATGGCTTGGGAAGCTTGTTGAAGGGCCAGGGGAAGGGTATTCCGGCGTGTGTCCTGGTGGGAGAGTAGGAGTAACGAGAGGTTCGGGCCCCTTTTGTACCCTAGCCAAGGCTAGCTGCATTTCGTTCATCTCCACTCTCATTTTTTCCATTGCCTCCTTCAGCATCTGATTTGTCGTCTTTTCAGACTCAACACTATTTTTTGAGCCAGTCATGCTTTCTGGTATAGGCCCTTTTGATCTTGTTTGATAATGATATGGTGCCAGTACGCTCTAACAAACTAACTGTTCGAAACTGGTTAAAACAACAAACTTGTCAGCGTAAGATTTTTAACACATATTGTAACCGCACGTTGGGGGATGCAATGTTCCTAAGCAGTTCAACCATTTCTAACATGTCTTTGCTTTGACCACATGCATCATCCCGGCTTATTTTATTTGTCTCTTTCAAGTGTTTCTGGAACCTTCCATTATTTATTTTCTCTCTTTTTCTTCTTCTCTCCTTTTTTTTTCTTTTATTCACATTCTCTTTTTTTTTTTAGAGGTGGTCGAATCTTATGTGGATTGCCTACGTATCATATCCCCGCATGAATCAGACCGCGCGTAGTTCCGTCACAAAAAAAAAATTTGGAAATTTTTTTTCATTTCATTACCAAAATATGCTATTACAAGCTACCCATTTGAAAAAAGACAAACAAAATACAGACTCCAAACTATTAACATTGTTTGATGTGAAAAGAGAACAGACGGGTAGACGAGAGACTTTTAAAAACAACAAGTGCAGACTTGAACTAGGGATACATTAAGGCCTTGAATTTTGGTGCCCGCGAGGCATCGTTCGGCCTTTCCGCGGGCTTTGGTGCAAGGCCTCTTTGCAAGATTTTTAATTCCTCCATGATCCGGTGGACATAACCCATGAATGAGGCAAAAAGGGTATCACGGGGCATTTCCTCACAGGCTAGGCACCTCATGGTGATGTAGTGCCCAATCTCATCAATCCTACCCCTGATTCTATCCCTTTCCATAAACAGCTGCTCTATTCGTTGATTCTTTAATCCCAGTACTTGAGTGTTGTCAACGAGCTGATCTTGGAACCTCTCCATTTGTTCTTCCATTCGGGCTATTAAATCATAGCAGCGCTCCCTGTCCGTTCTAGCATCTCGGGCTTGTTTAAAGATCCGATCTCTGAGAGTGAAATTTGTTTCTCTTAATATTTCAATGCCCATTTCATAATCTCTTCTCACTTGCTGTAGATGCTTTTTTCGTGCTACTGCGCCTTTTGCCCACCTGGCCCGCATTCTCGCTATGCTAGCCTCCGATCTTTCCAAGCCCTTTCGGCTTTCAATGACCTGGTTCCTTAGCCCTGCTATCAACCTTTCGTCAGATTGACTTCTCTGTCGGTCGTCGGCATCCTTTCTGACTCGTCGGATTCGGGCTTTCAAGGCCTTATTTTCTCGGGTTAATCTGTTCTTTTCCCCTGTATCAGCATCTATTTGCAAGCCGTTTTCATATTTCAGACCCGCAATTTGCTGTTTCAGCTTGCCAATTTCAACCCGATAGCCTTCTTCTCTTGCCAGCCAAGCCCATTGTTCTTGCGAGTCATGCATGAATTGCTGGACATGGTCCCTTTTAGCAGGCCTCTAATGAGTCTGGAATCTTTTCCCGAACCATGCATCATACTTTGGGTCTACCTCGCCTTTGGCTAAATCTCGCACCATAGTTTTGGGCTCAAGGAATCTACATTCGTGCCACAACTTGCGAATTGTATCTTCTGGGAATGTGGCTTTCGGACTTAGCTCGATGACATGCTTGCTCAAATCTTCATCATTAGGGACAACCTGGAACCTTCCCAATTGACGCAATACCCGATGGGGAGCGTATGGTTGGATACTACGGACACCCATCAGAGGAACATAACATTCTTTGGCCGACATGTATACCGCTTCAGTAGTGAGCAACCACCCAAATGCCCATTCGATTTGGTCCGCCGTCAGTGATCTCAGTCGTGCAAACCAATCTTCAGTACCTTCAGGGAATGCAACACCCGTTACCTGCTTCTCAAACTCTTCAATGCAGCTTAAACCAGTCAGCCGGAAGTTCATATACCCCACTCGATGGCAGAGATGTTCCTGTATCCACAACTTAAGTAATAGATTGCAACCTTGGAAAAAACTTCCCCCTACATACAATCAATGCTCGGTATATTTCTGATAAGATCAGGGGAACTATAGTGCTGTCAGCCCTTTTCATTGCGACATCAACCATGTCCACGAGACCTATCTCTATTTTCTTGTCGTCTCGTGGGCAAACCATGATTCCCACGAATGCCGTTATGAATGCCAGGGTTCGTCTTACTTCCCATTTACCTCTGTTTTCGGCATGAGTCAGTCCCAAATTTGGTTCGTCAAAACACCGCGGATTACCATAACACTGATATAAGAACTGAAGAGAGCAGCATCCTTTTGATAAATCATTATTTTGCACAGTCCGGCTGATATTGAACAAGTTCAGAAATTGGTGTGGCGATACCGTCCTTGGTGACAGCAGATACTGACTTCTCAGATTCCCATTCATACCAGCATAACCTGCTACTTCCTCCAGTGTGGGTGTAAGCTCAAAAAATCCGCAAAGCGAAATACATTTCGGGTTGGGTCCCAAAATGGTATTAAAGCCTCGATGACATCTGGCCTTGCCCTGACATTTAGTAGACTGATGAAACCCCCCAAGATTTTGACCACTATTTCTTTGCTGCTTTCTCCCAGATCGTTCCACCACATATGGAGCTGGAGAGGGACCTCGCTAAAGATGGTGAAGGGTTTGTTTTCACTTGTGCTCATCCTTCACATTTATTAAGGAGATTTAAACAAAAGGTAAAATTTTATTTGACTCAAAAATGATTTGACAATATTTTTCAAAAAGAAAGATCCGATTTTCCGAACACGGCCTTTCAGCACTTCGGGGATGAAGATTTTAAGGCTGTGAGGGTCAACCGATCAAAACTCTAAAAAATGACCAAAAGTGGCCGTTTATGCAAAGTCAGCCTTCCGGCGTCCCTTTTGGGAACATTTGGCTATTTTTGACATCAACGGCACCGCCCAACTTATAATAAAATTTTTGACATTTTCTAGTTTTTTTTTGGGCAAAAGGGGAAGTTGGACCCGATGAGGGTTGCCTACGTATCTCACATCCGGTGAGAATCAAACCGACGTAGTTCGGGTTAGGAAAAATAAACAAAATTTAAAAAGAGACTCTCGAAATACACTTTTTTTTTTATTTTTTAAAATTTTGGCAGAGTTTTGACATTACTTGGGCATTGGTTATTTTTTTTTATTATTTTTTTTAAAATAAGTAGTAATCTACACTGCTATTTTTCTCTTTTTTTTCCACAATTTTCTAGTATTCCCAATTTTCGTAAGCCGGTCTGCATGCACGTCTGAACAAACAAATGCATAAATCAAACAAGATGTAGCAGGATGGTCTTTTCACTTCAGGTTGCTTGTCCTAGACGGACCCAACCCCTGTATTGAGTCCCCTAAGTTAAATGCATATGATGCAAATAATCGCTCTTACTAGGGATCCGGCATGAAGCTGTGTTATTCTAGGTTCAAAAACCTAGGCGTTTGTTCTAAACCTAGCTTACCCGAGCGGACAGCTCGAGCCGAGGGGGAGGCAGTGTACCGGGAATACAGAAGCTTCACCTGCTTTGCAACTTATCCGAACCTCGTTCTAAAATTGGAATAGACTCTACACAGAAAAGAAGTCACACGAAGTGCACCCTTCTTCATGATTTAGAAGACTCAGAGAGGAGATGGGTTTCGGCACAGTTTATATATAGTTCTTGCAATATCAAAGCGGTAAAAGCAGTCAATTAGCACATTAAGCACAAATCACGTAGCAAAATCAGATAGCAGATAAAGCCAAATACAACAATTATTCTAAGCTCGAATTTCTAACCCTGAACCAATGGTTCTGGGTAAAACATCTCCAGTAGAGTCGTCAGAGCTGTCACACCTCCTTTTTCACTACACCCGCAAGGGCGTAAAGGAGTTTTTCCAATTAAAGGACAATCAGAATGGGATTTGGTTATTAATTATTCAGTGTCGCCACTTGGGATATTAATGGTGTCCCAAGTCACCGATTGAATCCCGAACCGAGGAAAAAGATGAGTCTGTTCACAGTCCGCGTACCAGAAATCCGGATAAGGAATTCTGTTAATCCGGGAGAAGGTGTTAGGCATTCCCGGGTTCTGTGGTTCTAGCACGGTCGCTTAACTGTTGCATTTAGCTTTTATCTGATTTTATCACATGAAGAGCCTATGTGCCAATTTTACTTTTAACTGCTTTTATTCAATATGTATTTATTTAAAAGAAAATGAATGTCGTTTAAAGCGTGCCTTCGGATTGCGTCACATGAAATGCACCCGAAATCCTAAGCATACTCTATTCAACGTTTTGGGATTTGATTTGGGTCGCATGAAATGCACACCCGAGTTTAAGGAGGTAATTTTATTAAAGGCGTGCTTAAAGAATCTAGCGTATTATTATTTTGGGGAAGGCCGTACAATTTGCTAAACGGCCCTCCCAAATTCTAAGGATCATTACGGAATGAAAATGAGGGCCACGCAATTGTCATTTCGTGCGGCGCGGTACAACTCGATTTATCTAACCAAAAAGTTTCTAAATTAGCTCATCAGGGCCATAAATCATACACTTGGCTAATATGGCACACCTCAAATCTAATTGTCTAAAATTATTAAAATCTACATTATTCAAAACAAAAGATTGCAGTCAAGCAGGATCTCTACTTTGTGTTGACTAACTTAAAGAACAAAATATTTAGCACATATCCAATTTCATGGGAATCACCACCACACTGTGATACACAATCTCCAATAGTTTATTTATTAATAGCAAGCTATGGATGTTCCAACAATTAGCACCTAATTGAAACACACATTTGCAACAGCCATTAATTTCTCAATGAAACTACAATAACCTTCCAACAGGTAAACTGCATTGACATGAGGCAAAATCTCGCTTATGCCAAAATTACCACATTAACTTTAAAGGACTATTTTACTTTCAAGTACTAACTAAAAAAAACATATCCAGGTGAGGTTATTGCAATGTGAACTAAAGCTAACACTTATAAAATTATACTTACCTAAAGGATTGATAACCAAGCTACGAAATCAGTTTAATTACTCAGGCTAAATGCTAATCAGTAATTGATTAAATATTCTATACGAAACAAAAATCAAACTAACTAGGCTCCATGAATAATATTCAGTGTCTATTCAACTACACAAACGTCCTGAATTAACTACAACTCATGCCATTTCAGATTAACAGTACAAGTCCATTATTATTTAAAGCAGCCCTTAGTTCATTTATAATAAACAATCAAATCATACAAAACTCTACAAAACATATAGAAGCATAAAAACAGTGCAACTTCAGCAAAATGTATCTTCCATTTCATCTCATGTTTCCAATAGGGGTTGACACATCAACATAAGCTTGAGGTAGGTACCTGGTATTGAAAATATAAGAAGAAAGGAGTAAATCAGCAGCAGCAGCAGATAACAGCAACAGCAGATTGACAATCAGCAGCAACAAACAGAGCCAAGTTCAAGACCAAACCACAGCCTATTTTCCTCTCAAACTACTGAACTCTTAGTGTTAAAAATTCCCCCTCCCAGTGTCCCTTTTTTTTTAAGTGTGATGGAATACCCCTATATATCAAAACAGACAGCTATTTCAAAAATTCAAAAGATAATCTTTTTGACAGATTTTCTACAAAGTCTGCTCTTAAATTCAAAAAGCAAGACTTTCTCGACCAAATCTTGTCAAAAGAGAGTATTTCAAACAAAAATCTGCATTTTGTTGTTCAAGGATAGACTTTTATTCAAAAATTGTCCAAAAGTCTATATTCCTTACCAAACAAATGACTTTTGAGTTTTGTACTCAAAAAGTCTTGAAGTAGTAAATAAACAAACAAACAAATACCATATACTCTTAAGTATTTTTCACTACTTTACTTTTATCAGTACAAAACTATTTTACTATTTCAACAAGTGCAAAAACAGAAAATTTAACATTTCAAACTTCAAAAACTAATGCTAAAATAATTAATAATAAACAAAAAATAAAAATCTGAAAATTAAAAATTAAAAATAAAAATCAGCCATGAAAAAATAATAGCATTTTACCATTTTACAATTCAAATGGCCGAAAAAATAGTGGTATGCCAAGAAGGATGTTCGGGGAAGTCGCCGTTTGGCCGGATTTTGGTCGCCGGATTTTTGAGGTAGAATTGACATCAATAGCTAGGTCTTGAGGAACTCTATCCGTTGATGTATGTATTGTAGGGTGGAAGTAGCCGGAACTTCAATAACTTGGGCGAAAAAGTGACGGAAAAGTTTCTTAGATCTAAGATTCAAGGAGTTTGAGAGTTTTTTGAAGGATTTGGTTTGGAGATATGGAAAGAGGAGGTGGTGGAGATTACATGGTGAAATTTTGGGGCGGATTGAAGGTCGGCCGCCGCCGGTGGATGATTTTTGCCGGCGGCGATGGGGCGGCGCCGGCGGCTTGGGGGAGAGAGAAGAGGGGGTGATGAAAGGGAAAGAAGAGAGAGGAAATAATGGGAAAATGGGGAAAATTTTTGGGGATTTTAGGCTTTAAATACCTAGGATGAAAATCAGACTAGGACCGTTGGATTAAATCAAGATGGGTGGATGAGATTGAATCTTGTCACTTAACCAAAACGACGTAGTTTCAAGACAAAACTACGTCGTTTTATGCTCTTCTTGGCAGCCCCTTTTGGACCGGATTTGGGTTCTTTGGGCTCAAATTTTGGGCCAATTTTGGCACAATTTTAATTAAGTTGCACACTAGCCCAACTCCTACCCCATTTATCAAATCACTACTCAATTCTTAAAACCTATACATACACAAATAAGAACAAACAACCACACACACACATACATACATATATATATATATATAAGAAAAAGATGGGGCAAAAATTAGGCATTTACACCGGGTCTACATGAGGCCTTGGCACACTTTTGACAGTTTGCACTGGCCTAGCTAAGGCAGTTCAGCAACTACCGCAGCAGCTACTTCATAGGTAAGGGGAGGAAATCAGACCCTCGCCGCTCGCACGAGTAGGTAGTGCAGAGATTGCAGACGCCAAGCACCTCCAGCTCAGCCGGTTGCACTAGTTCAGGAGTTCGTAGTTCCAGCTACGCCAGACGATGAGCAGCGTCGTCTCGAGAGGTTTGGTAGGCTCCAGCATCCGTCATTCAGTGGTGCTGAGGGCGAGGATGCCCAAGTTTTTCTTGACAAGTGTCAGCGTATGCTCCATACATTAGGGATTCTGGAGTCGAGCGGTGTGGCATTTACCACCTTTCAGTTTACTGGGGCTGCCTTCACTTGGTGGGAGGCGTATGAGCGGCGTAGGCCGGTTGGTGCAGCGCCCCTTACTTGGCAGGAGTTCTCCACTCTCTTCTTGGAGAAGTATGCAGTCCTGCAGGGAGGAGCTATGTAGATAGTTGGAGTGACTGAGGCAGGGAGATATGACTATGTCTCAGTATGAGTCAAGGTATTCTGAGTTGGCTCGTCATGCTATTAGGATGGCTCCGAGCGATCGTCAGAGGATCAGGAGATTTGTGGATGGCCTTAACTACCATCTCCATATCTTGATTACTAGAGAGAGAGTATTGGGTGTCTCGTTTGAGGAGGTGGTTGATATCGCTCGTGAGATTGAGACGGCTCGCCGGCAGGATAGGGAGAATAGGGAGGCCAAGTGGCCTCGAGGTTCTGGCAGTTTCAGTGGTGTTCCTTCGAGGGGCCAGTTCTAGCATGGTAGAGGTCGTTCTTTCAGGCCTGCTCAGTCGGCCCGTCCAGAGTATAGTGGGGCATCTTCAGGTCATGGTTATTATAGTTCTTAGTAGGGTCAGCCTTTACTTAGTGCCCTTCCAGCCTAGAGTTCTTCTCGTGCCCCGTCAGCTCAGGGTTCTATGCCGAGCGCATCAGCTGGTCACTCCGGTGTGAGGGATTCCCTTCAGTCCCCTTCTCCGGCACCTGGGAGTTGTTTCGAGTGTGGAGAGTTTTGACATGTATGGAGGAAGTACCCTCGTCGTGTTGCCAGTTCATCTCAGCAGAGGGGGCATCCCTCGTCTTGTACTCCAGTTACATCACCACCCGCCCAGCCAGCGAGGGGTAGAGGTCAGGCAGCCAGGGGTCTCCCCAGAGGGGGAGGTCGATCAGGCGGTGGCCAGGCTTGTTTTTGTGCTATTCTAGGTAGGACAGATGCCATTGCTTCAGATGCTGTCATTACAGGTATTTTTTTAGTTTGCCACAAAGATGCCTCTATCTTATTTGATCCTGGTTCTACCTATTCTTATGTGTCCTCATATTTTGCTCATCATTTGGGTACGTCCCAAGGGTGTCTTGCTTTACCTGTTCACGTATCTACCCCTGTGGGCGATACTATTATTGTAGACCATGTGTACCAGTCATGTGTTGTGACTATTGGGGGTCTGGATACCCGATTTGATTTATTGCTATTGAGCATGGTCGACTTTGATGTTATTTTGGGCATGGATTGGTTATCTTTATGTCATGCTATTCTAGACTGTCATGCCAAGACAGTCACTTTGGCTATGCCGGGTGTACCAAGGATCGTGTGGCGTGGTGTGACTGATTATGTTCCTAGTAGAGTGATTTCTTTCTTGAAGGCCCAGCGTATGGTTGGGAAGGGTTGTCTGTCATATTTAGCCTTTGTGCGGGATGTTGGAGATGAGACTCCTAGCATTGATTCTGTTCCAGTTGTGACAGAGTTTCCCGATGTATTTCTTGCAGTCCTGTCGGGCATGCCACTGGACAGGGATATTGATTTTGGTATTGACCTGGTGCCGGGAACTCAGCCCATTTCCATTCCGCCATATCGTATGGCACTAGCAGAGTTAAAAAGTTAAAGGATCAGCTTCAGGAACTCCTAGATAAGGGGTTCATTCGGCCTAGTGTGTCACCATGGGGTGCACCGGTTTTGTTCGTTAAGAAAAAAAATGGCACAATGAGAATGTGCATTGATTACAGACAACTGAACAAGGTAACAATTAAGAACAAGTATCCTCTGCCGTGTATTGATGATTTATTCGACCAGCTTCAGGGAGCGAGGGTGTTCTTCAAGATTGATCTCTGTTCGGGCTATCACCAGTTGAAGATCAGGGATTCAGATATTCTTTAGACTATTTTCAAGACTAGATATGGTCACTATGAGTTTCTTGTTATGTCTTTCAGGCTGACCAATGCCCCAGCAGCGTTCATGCATTTGATGAACAGTGTATTTTGGCCTTATTTGGATTTGTTCGTTATCGTATTCATTAATGATATTCTGGTGTACTTGCATAGTCAGGAGGAGAACACGGAGCATTTGCGAGTGGTAGTGCAGAGATTGATGGAGGAGAAGCTTTATGCAAAGTTCTCCAAGTGTGAGTTTTGGCTCGGTTCAGTGGCTTTCTTGGGACACGTGGTGTCCAGCGAGGGTATTCAGGTAGATCCGAAGAAGATAAAGTCGGTTCAGAGTTGGCCTAGACCATCCTTAGCCATAGAGATTCGTAGCTTTCTTGTGTTGGCAGGCTATTATCATCGGTTTGTTCAGGGATTTTCATCCATTGCATCGCCCTTGACCAAGTTGACTCAGAAGGGTGCTCCATTTGTATGGTCGGATGAGTGCGAGGAGAGCTTTCAGAAGCTCAAGACAGCTTTGACCACAACTCCACTATTAGTTTTGCCATCGCTTCAGGTTCATATACCGTCTATTGTGATACTTCGAGAGTTGGGATTGGTTATGTGTTGATGCAGGAGGGTAGAGTGATTGCTTATGCTTCTCGTCAATTGAAGCCCCATGAGAAGAACAACCACGTTCACGATTTGGAGTTGGCTGCCATAGTTCATACATTGAAGATTTGGAGGCACTACTTGTACGACGTATCTTGTGAGGTATTCACTGATCATTGCAGTCTCCAGCATTTGTTCAAGCAAAAGGATCTTAATTTGAGGCAGCGGAGGTGGCTAGAGTTGCTAAAGGATTATGATATCACTATTATATATCATCCGGGAAAGGCCATTGTAGTGGTTGATGCTTTGAGCCGAAAGGCAGTGAGTATGGGGAGTTTGTCATATATTCCAGTTGGGGAGAGGCCCCTTGCAGTTGATTTTCAGGCTTTGGCCAATCGGTTTGTGATATTAGATATTTCGGAGCCCAGTCAGGTGTTGGCTTGCGTGGTTTCTCGGTCTTCTTTATATGATCGTATCAGAGAGCGCCAGTATGATGATCCGCACTTGCTTTTCCTTAAGGACAGTGTTCGGCATGATAATGCCAGAGATGTGTATATAGGTGATGATGGTGTGTTGAGGATGCAGGGTCGGATCTGTATGCCCAATGTTGATGGGCTTAGAGAGTTGATTCTGGAGGAGGCCCATAGCTCGCGGTATTCTATTCATCTGGGTGCCGTGAAGAAAGATATCGTAAGGTTTGTAGCTCGGTGTCTCAATTGTCAGCAGGTGAAATACGAGCATCAGAGGCTAGGTGGTTTCCTTCAATGATTATTCCCGAGTGGAAGTGGGAGAGAGTCACTATGGATTTTGTGAGTGGTCTTCCTCGGACTTTGAATAAGTTTGATGCTATTTGGGTGATTGTGGATCGACTGACCAAGTCAGCACACTTCATTCCAGTGTGTACTACCTATTCTTCGGAGCGGCTGGCAGCTATCTTTATTTGGGAAATTGTTCGGTTGCATGGTGTCCCAGTGTCTATTATCTCAGATAGAGGTACTCAGTTTACTTCTCAGTTTTGGAGGACTTTTCAGTGAGAGTTAGGTACGCAGGTGGAGTTGAACACAACATTTCATCCTCAGACGGACGGGCAGTCCGAGTGTACTATTCAGATATTGGAGGACATGATGCGTGCCTATGTTATTGATTTTGGAGGTTCTTGGGATGAGTTTTTGCCGCTTGCAGAGTTTGCCTACAACAACAGTTATCAATCCAGCATTCAGATGGACCCGTATGAAGCGTTGTATGGGAGGCGGTGTAGATCTCCAGTTGGTTGGTTCGAGCCCGGTGAGGCTAGGCTATTTGGGACATATTTTGTTCAGGATGCCTTAGAGAAGGTGAAGTTGATTCAGGAGAGTCTTCGTACAGCACAGTCGTGTCAGAAGAGTGATGCGGACCGGAAGGTTCGAGATGTATCCCACATAGTTGGTGAGAAGGTCTTGCTGAAGGTTTTGCCCATGAAGGGTGTTATGAGGTTTGGGAATAAAAGGAAGTTGAGTCCACGGTTCATTGCGCCTTTTGAGGTACTTAGGAGGATTGGGGAGGTGGCTTATATGCTTGCTTTGCCACCCAGCTTGTCGAGAATGCATCCGGTACTTCATGTTTCTATGCTACGAAAGTATGTTGGGGACCCATCTCATGTTTTGGACTTCAGCACGGTTTAGTTGGATGATGATTTGACCTATGATGTGGAGCCAATGACTATTTTGGGTCGTCATGTTCGAAAGTTGAGATCAAAGGATATAGCGTCAGTGAAGGAGCAGTGGAGAGATCGGCCCGTGGAGGAGGCTACCTGGGAGACCGAGCGGGAGATGCGAAGCCGATATCCTCACTTGTTTGAGGCTTCAGGTATGTTTCTTGACTCGCTCGAGGACGAGAGTTTGTTTAAGTTGGGGAGGATGTGACGATCCGACCCGTCGTCTCATGAGTTACTGCTCCATTTCCCCCATTTTCTGCTTCTCTATGCTTCATTATCCGTGTCTTGTGTGAACGAGTTGGTTTGGAGTGGTTTTGGTAGGAAATGAGACACTTAGTCTCTTTAAGGAAGGCTAAATTTGGAAAAGTCAACCGGATGTTGACTTATGCATTGGAGGGCTCGGATGTGATTTGCGATAATTCGGTTAGCTTCAGGGGATGATTGTGAGTTAGGAGTGTGGTCGGAAGTGGTTTTGGAAGTCCGATGTAGAATTAGGATTGAATTGGCGAAGTTAGTATTTTGGCGATTTCCGGTTGATAGGTGAGATTTTGATCCGAGGGTCGGAATGGAATTCTAAGAGTTATTGTAGCTTCGTTATGTGATTTTGGATGTGTGTGTAAAATTTCATGTCATTCAGAGGTGATTTGGTTGGGTTTTTGATCAAACGCGTGTTTCGGAAGTTTTAGAAGAACTTAAGCTTGAATTCGATGTAATTTGATGGTTTTGGTGTTGTTTGAGGTATTTTGATGATTGGAAGAAGTTTGAATGATGTTTTAGGATGCATTGGTACTTTTGGTTGAGGTCCCGGGGGCCTCAGGATGATTTTGGATGGCTAAGGTTTTTGGACTTAGAATGTTGCAGAAAAATTGCAGGTTCAGGGTTGCAAGATTTTGTTCTTTGCGATCGCAGGAGGGGCTCTGCGATAGCATAGGAGGATTATGGGGAACTGTTCAGTTGGTCATTGCATTCGCAAAGTAAGGATCGCGATCGCATAGTTTTGGAAGGTTGTTAATCGCGAATGCGGGTAGCAGGTCGCGATCGCATAGTGTTAAGTGGACCTGGGGGCTTGGATGTTTTTTGTGCAATGCGAACGCAGGAGCATGTATGCGATCACGTAGGGTCCGGAGTTTATTCATTTGCGATCGCTTGTGATTTAATGCGATGGCATAGAGGGAATTTTGAGTGTAGGGTATTTGTGCTTCGCGATCGCAAAGGTTCTGCTGCGATCGCATAGAAGGAATTCATAGCTGGGCAGAATGGTTTTTAAACATTTCATCTGCGAGCTTAAGTCATTTTTCCAGCATTGTTGGGTATTTTGAGAGCTATTTGGGAGAAATTGAAGAGGGATTCGAAGAGGATTGATTGGAGGTAAGTTCTATGAACCAAAAAAATGATTTAATTGTGAAATTAACCTAGAAATTCATGGAAATTTAGCTAAAAAATGGAAGAACTAGGGCTTGGGTTTTGAGATTTTTAAATTGGAATTTGAAGGGCTATTTGAGGTCGGATTTTAGAGTTCTTGGTATGTATGGACTCGTGGCGAGATAAGAAACCCGTTGATATGAAAATTTCTGAGTTTCGAGAAGTGGGCTCGGGGCTCGGGTTTTGCTAATTTCGAGATTTATGATATTTTTCGGTTGCTTTCACTTGGGCTTTGTTCCCTTAGCATATTGTGACGTATTCGTTCTAGTTTTGGTCAGATTCGACGCGCGAGGAGGCCGATTTGAGAGGCAAGGGCGACGCGGGCTAGAGTTATAGCCGGTTCGAGATGAGTAGTGATTGTAAATGATGTCCTGAGGGTTTGAAACCCCGGATTGCACATCGTAGTGCTGTATTAAGACGAGACACGCGTTTGATGATGAGCGCGGGGTCGTTTTCTACTAGGGATTGTGACTTGGTCCATCCCGATTAATGTTTTTACCGCGTATTTGTCTGAGATCTATTTGTTATCACCATGATTTGGGCTGATTGCCATATTTGGGCTTCGTGGAAATTATTTGAACCCTTCGAGGAGTTTTTATCACTGTTTCCTCACTGTTTTGAATTATACATGAGCTCAGTCCTATTGATATCTATTGTTTTACCAACTCAGCCACTTTTACTCAGATTTGAAACTTAAATGATATTTCTAAATATTGTTTTGGGCTGAGGCTACTATTTTACTATGTCCGAGGGGCTTGTGATGATTTTTGGACTGAGTGAGGCCGAGGGCCATATGTGAGGATATGCTGAGTGATATGAGGCCGAGGGTCTGAGATACTTTATATGCCACGAGGTGGCTTGAGTGATGTGAGGCCGAGTGCCGAGTGATGATGCCACGAGGTGGCTTGACATAGCGCTTGGGCCCTAAGGGGCCCCTCCAGAGTCTGCACACCCACAGTGAGCGCGGGTACCCATATGATCTGAGAGTGAGCCCGAGGGGATGATATTGTACTAAGAGTGAGCCCGAGGGGCTGATTCTGTTCTGAGCGATTGATACTGAGCCCGAGGGGCAGATTTCTACTTGTTATTTACCTGTTAAATTACCTGTTTTTACATTTTTTAAAAAGAGATTTCATTTGATTCTTCACTGTTTTACTGCTTTAAGTGATTTTACTACTTGATATAGAATTGCTCTGTGCCTTTACGCGCTTTCATACTTTCAGTCGTTATTTATAATTATTACTCTCTGGGTCGGAGTACTCACATTACTCCCTGCAACGTGTGTGCAGATACAGGCATCGCAGAGTCTGCTCCAGAGCGTTGATCTTCCTGGTCCAGGCAGTGATTTGGAGACTACGAGGTAGCTGTTAGCGTCCGCAGCCCCGTGCCTCCTTTATCTTATCCTTTTATTTTTCTAGACACTGTTGTATCAAACTCAGTATTTCCTAGACTTGTATTGGATTTCTTAGTTGCTCATGACTTCTAACACCCCAGTTTGGGCTGTGTCGGGATGGTTCCCTTTAATATTATCGTTGTTTCCGCAAATTATGGTTATTTATAGCATGTTATAGAATTGTTTATGTTAATTAATTGATTAAAAGAGGTGTTTCTGTCGGTTCGGCTGGTCTTGTCTCCACGAGAGGCGCCATCACGACCGGGTTCGGGAATAGGGTCGTGACACCCAACTTATCCTTTTCAGCTTATAAGCATTTTTAGTTTGACCAAAGCTTTTACTAGTTTATCCTTAATAGTATTTTTTAATTCACAAAATATTTTTTCCAAAATAAATTTTTAACTTTCTTATCATTCCATATTCGTTTTTCGTCATTTACTTTACAAAGAAACTATTTAATTTATAATATTTTCTAAAGCTTTTAAGGATGTTTTAGTCATTTTAACAAAAGAACAACCTTTCAGCACTTTTCTACCAAACACATCAACTACTTATTATCAATTTCAGCATGTCTATCCAAACACGTAAATGCTTATTTAAAAAATCAATTTTAGTACTTAATAATACTTTTCTGCACTTCAACCTTATCAGTTATTTACCTTCAGCTTATCCAAACGAGTCTGTGGTGTTACTAATATTGTCTTCCTTTGTCTTTTTGTCTTCTTAAGCCGAGGGTCTTTCGAAAATAGCCTCTCTACTCCTTCGGAGTTGGGGTAAGGTCTGCGTACACACTACCCTCTCCAGACCCCACTAGTGGGATTTCACTGGGTTGTTGTTGTTGTTTTTATCCAAACGAGCTCTTAGAGCTATTAATATCTTATGTTGCTTGTGTTTTGTTTTGGTTTTTACTATCTTGTTGTTTCTAATATTTCCCTTTCATATTACTACATTTTCTTTCTATATATTGTTCACGGCCCAAATTTACCATGTTATGATGGCGCCTAACGTGAAACTAGGCAATTTGACTCTTTTATCAAGACAACCCGATAAGCCAAAATAAGGATTTCTTTAAGCTATAAATTAATAAAACTTTATAATATAAGTCTGAATGACAAAGTGCAGAAAGAAAGCCCGACATCGGGGTGTCACAAGTCATGAGCATGTACTAAGAACTATCCAACAACAACTAAGACTAATACAGTCTAAAAAACAACTAATAAAGTCTAAAGGAATATAGGAGGGAGAAGAGCAAGGCTGCGATCGCCATGCAGCTACATTGCCAACTTTGAATATCCGTGACGGATGAAGATCAACGCTCGCTAGTACCTCCAGTAACCCCTGGATCTATACACAAGGTAGAGAGAATAATGTGAGTACGCCAACTTAGTAAGTAATAAAGGTAAACAAAGACTAAGCAGTAGGAAACACATAAAATTCATGTCATGAAATCTCAGTAAGTATAATATGCTTTCAAATCAGTATATGAGTCAAATCATCTCGTTTAAAAATACAGCTTCGGTAAAAATTATTTGAAGATATTTTTCAACAATTTCAACAGAAGTCCAATGCAATTTAAAGTAAAAGTGATGAAAATCATAAATAGTCCCTGGGCAAACATGAATCATAAACCACCCCTCGGGCATAACATCACTCAGAATTAGCCCTCTGACAAGGCTCACAATCACTCATAAACAGCCCATCGGGCACAACATGAATAAAAAACAACCCCTTGGGCAAAACATCATATCACTCACTCCGGGTACCCGCATTCACTAGGGGTATACGGACTCCAGAGGGGCTCCTACAACCCAAGCTCTATAACAAGCCACCTCGTGGTATAAATCAATCAGGCCCTAGGCCTCTCATAATCATAAATCATTAACATCATGCTGCGACACGCTGTTGATACCCAATTTTTTTCGAGGTATTTTTTTTACCCAAAACACTTCCAAAATAAAATATATGTGCGTATATAAGCACACCCAAGAGTTTTGGTACTTTTCCAAATTTTTAATGATTTTTAAACCAATTTATTGCCTATTTTAATACCATAAAATCCAATAATTTGTTCCCAAAATTATCACTTTTGGTGAACAACTTATTTCATTCTCATATTTACACCAAAATATAATTAAGGTGATTTTTGTATATTTTTACAAATTTATTCGGTATTTTTAAAGCTAAATTGCATGTAATTGCAATTATAGCCTATTTTATGATTAATAGCATTTTATAATTATAAAACTAGTTCCAGTATTTTTAAATTGATATTTATGTAGTATTTGTTTGCTCAGTATTTTTAATTTACTTTTTGAATCATTATTACTATTTTTATAAAATAAAAAGTGAAAAATTGGCTATTTAACACTTAGCCCATTTGTGTTTCAATTACAGCCCTTTTTCCTTTCAATCCTAGCCCTCAATTTGGCCCAATTCCACCCCCAAATCAAACGACCCAATTCCTAAAATACCCAACCCACGACCCGATCTTAAAACCCGCTCGGTTTCCCTTTAAATCCAAGCCGTTGATCATTTTGATCAACGGTCGATATTCTTTCTTTCCTTTTTAATTCCCTAACTCCTCTAACCCTATGTCATTTGCACAAAGGCGCCGCCTTTGAATTCTCTTCATTTCTCAGATCCTCTCGAACCTCTCCGAAACCTTAATCGCCTCCCACATGTTCCTACCTTGTTTCCACCGGAATCCATGGCATCTCCGGCCATGGATGGTCTATACTCACTCTCTCTCACCACTAAGCCTAAGTTACTCAAAGGTTAGAGGCCTGACCTCGATGGTCCTCCTTCAGATCCGTCTCAGATCTGTAGATCTATAGTTTCTCCGGCCACGCTTCGGCATGTTCAAGCATTAGAGACTTGATTCCTGACCTGCTCGACTCAAGATCTGATGTCTTCCAAGCCTTTCTCATTTCTAAGGTTTCTATGAATCCAAAGCTATTCGAGGTTCTTTCTTTGTTTGTTTGCCTAGATCTATGCTGAATCTATGCTCTACTTGACATTTTAAGCATTTTCCCCAAAAGTTTCTTTTCAAAATCGTTTCTCTTCGATTTTAGGGTTTCTGAAAGGATTTTTTTTAAAGAAAATCTTTTCGATCCTTCTTCTTCTTTACTTTATGTGTGTTTGCACATACCCTGTTCGTGTGATTTCTTTTATTTTCGTATGTGCTGCCTTCCACCTTTTCTTTCCTGCTATGCATGTTATTCCTTTTAATCCTTGCTTAATTTTCTTTACTCTTTTACTATGTGTGTTTACCGTTAAGATTATTTGATTTCGTTTACTGGACTCTATTCATGTTCCTACATGCTTCATCTACTTGTGTTCATATTTGTATTATCTCCTTCTTCTGAACTTGTTTAGTTTCCAAGTTTTCTCAAATATGTTCTTCATGATTTTTTCCTTTATTGTTCAAACAAGCTATCATATATGTTTTGTTGAAACCCTGAAATGAATGGCTTGCTTTAACACTTCCATGTCTGATTCAATTTTGGAACCCTAGGATTTTGGGGTTTCCTTTGATGATATGGATTTCGTGTTCGAGTTAAGGCTCCACTGTGGGACCCTGAACTCTCAGACTCACTATGAGTCTGCAAATTGAACATGCATCTCTTTGCTTATGATTCTCAATTTCTGTTTTATCAAACTCTGTTCTAAATAATTTGACTTTCTCTTCTTGATTCACATGTTTGTGTGCTTTATATATGAGAACTCTTCTTTCAAAAGGTTTTGACAACTAATTGATTGATTCTGAATTCCTTTGATGGGGTTTTGACTAATTGCCACTGATTTTCCTTCGATTGAACCTCCTCTACCTTTCTTGATTGGGTTCATTCAAATCAAGCTTATAATTTTGGTTTCATGACTGTTTAGTTTATTCCTTTACCATATTTGGTACAAACCGTGTACTATTGATTGTTTTCCTTAAATAACTCTTATGTACTTACCCCTTTTGTGCTACTTTGAAAGGTTTTTATCAAATTTTATTTCCTTAACTTATTTTCACCCGTTAAAATGAGAATCCCTAAAATTAAGGGAGTTTGATTTCAATGACATCTTCTTGCCTTCTTTATTTGTTTCTCTGCACTATAAAAGGGGCTGCCCTTCTGCACTTTAACACACACGATCAATTGGAATACTTTCAAAAACACTACTTTCCAACTAAATACTTTCAAACACACTCATTTTTACAAACACTCGAGTTCTCTCTGAACTCACTCACAGATAAAGTATTCTCTCTCTGATTGTGGCTTGTTTGCAAGAATCCTGTTTTCTTTGCCCAGCTTTCTGAAACTGGTATGTTCTTTGTTTAACTTCTGCCTCACCCCTTTGTGTTTATATAGTTCATTCTTCGTTTGGCTTACTATCTATATACTATAACTTCCTGCAAGCTTTACTTCTTTCCTTGTTTCTGCTCTTATATGAATCCCTACCCCTAATTTCCTTTGTATGGCTAAGCTATGGTTCAGAAACATGGCAATACCTAAAATTATTGTCCATGGATATGAATTAGATTCTCTGAGTCCTAAGCTCTTTCAATTCCCATCCCCATTCCCTTTACATGCATGCTGAGTTAAGGCTTTAGTCTGGCAGTGTCCTAATCACTGCCCAAGCCATGGTCTGACCTTCAATAGGTTTTTACTCTAAATTGTTTGGCTGACAGGCTGGTCAGGGGTGTGCCAGCCTACCATATGGTTGGGCATGACCACCAGCCTGCCTTGGCACTCCCTAACCCCCTCTATTGCACTTGCACTTGTTCCTAGAATCTAAGTTCCGCCCCCTCTTGTGAGCCTTGCCTTGGGACCTATGAGCTCCCTCTGAACTTGGACACTTGAGGGATGGCTCTTCCACACTGCACTTTGATTCAATTCTAATTGATATTTGGGGTGTAAGCACTGACTGGAGTTCCTGAAACTCCTTGGAACTTTGAAACACCCTAGATAAGAGAAGGCTTTGAAAATCTAGGTCTCGGAAGTGGTTCACCTCATATTGTTATATATTAAGCCTGCATTAGGCTGCTCCGGTGTAGCTGTAACTTCTGATGTATTTTTAACTTTTAGTTTGATTTATTGGGCTGTAATAATTTGTAATAAACTCATGGGGATTTATTGAAGAAAGGGAGGGGTTTACTTTTATGCACAAGGGTAGATACCGTGCCTATAGGGGTTAGTTTTTTTATTTTTTCTGCAAATACACATATAGATATTATGTCTATAGGCTCTTGCATTTCTGCATATATAAACGTTAGGCAAACCGTTTGTAGGTTTAATAATAAAGTTGCATATAGACATCATGTGCATAAGAATTCTATTAACGTCTGAAAGGTGTTAAAATCAGTAAACGTATAGAAAGCATGCCTATAGGAAATCTCGAATTTGAACAACCTCATTCGCTTAAAACAATATCAGTTGCTGGAACTCGTATTTATTTTACTAAAACTGGTCATCTTCTGTCTCTTTTCTGAAACCCGCTAAAACTGGTAAACCTTTTCTACAATCAATATGCATTTTTCTGAAATAAAACTTTTAATCAGTCTGCATCTTTTCTGAAACTTGTTTCTTTCCGTTAAAACTGGTAAACTTTTCTACAATCAGTTTGCATCTTTTCTGAAATTCGTTTCTTTTCTGTTAAACTGGTAACTCTTTTTCTAAAATCAGTTTGCGTCTTTTTCCTGAAATCAGTAGATCCCCTGCCTAGTTTTATTCAACACATAGACAAAAGGTTGACTAATTAATCATTGGGTCAGTCTTAGACAACTGCATCTGAGCGGACCTAATACGTACTTCTTGTCTAAAAATATGTGTTGAACCAGTCTGTTTATCGCTTTAATTTAAATCCAGACCAAACCACTACGTGCAAGACATGCTAAACTATATGCTTTTATTTGATTTAAGGAGGCTTACTTGAACCTTATTTGTTTATTTGCTTCCCCATCCTTGCATTACATGTTTTGAATGTCACTTTAGTATTTTGTCCTTTGAAAACTCTCGAAAGATCCCAAACTCATTTTCCCTTTAGGATTAGTAGTCCTAAATGCCTCCGGGACTGATAGCATGCAATAAGTAACGATACATTCTGCGCTCTAAATACCTTAACGGGATGGGAAGGGTAGAATATGGATATGATGACCGGTGCGCTAATATCACGTGCGACCCCTCTCCTGAGGAGTGTACGCCGGGTATTGCATTGATGTGATCCATATTATTTACAAACCTAGGACCCCCTTTCCCTTTTACTTGTTATTCTTTTAAGATATTCAAAATTATCTTTCTAAACTTTCTACTCTTTTTATTTTCAAATTGTTAAACTTACTTGCAATATTATGTGAAAACCCCTTCTACTTGAGACTTCTATTTGTTTCCTTGTTGTTTAAAATCACAATTGTAGTATGGCCGGGAACCACACTAGTGGATCTTGAGGGGTGCCTAACACCTTCCCCTCGATATAATTTCTAGCCCTTACCCAAAACTCTGGTTTCTTCATCTCAAATTCTTCTTAAAAAGTGTCCTAATGCACTATAATCATTAGGTGGCAACTCTCCAAACTCCAAAAAACCCAATTCTTGAAAGAGAATAGAGTTGTTCTCCCAAATGTCGTATACCCGATTTCGAACGATTTTTGCGAGAAAAAAGGGGGCATCGACAGCATGGCGACTCTGCTGGGGATTTCTTTAGGCTTTTACCATTGCATGCTACTTGTGACTTTATTATCTTTAAATTGCATTTACTTGCTATCTTTATTTCCTTAACTATGAAACTGACTTGGCTCTTCGTGTCTTTTTTTTCTTTAATGCTTTCTTTACCACTTTCCTTTACCACTGTTGTAATTACGAGAAATTATTGTAATCATTATCTTATGAATGTGGAAATACATGAAAATCTGTTTCATTCTTGTAATTGTATTTTCAACATCATCTTCCACTCGTGCCAAACAAAATACCATAGCAACGCTTATAATGAGTGGTTGCGCTCTTCCAATATTATCACCCTTTAAATTTGGCAAAGGCATATTTGCGGTAAAATTAGTCGATCAGTAGTGCAGTCGACGGTTCCGTGCCTTTCCCTCTTGAGTTGTCCGCTCAAGGGTACTGGTCTAATACCCCGTAGAAACCTTACTCTATTTAACTGTGCATGCATCATGGTCAAACCTAGTTGAGTCAGTTATGTTGTCCACAAAATGACACATTAAGATAGCCTTGTCTAAAGTCCACCGGGTTTCCTTGGAACCCAAATGGACACCACCATATTTTGTGCATTTATTTGGAGAACTAAGTGCTTTTTATGCTAATTATTGGTTTAAATAGTCGAGTCCGGTGGGGTAAGGGCCTAACACTTTGTTTTGCAGAAATGAGGCATGAAGTCCCCAGATTTGGCATGGTAACCAACATTCACCCAAGGCTGCTAAATTGGTGGAAAGACCTCCACTCCAGTGATCAGACGCTCGTCTGCAAATATTTAGGGAATTTTCCTTCTCTTCTAGAGATCCAGCCTGACAACAAAATCATAGAGGCTGCAACACTGTTCTGGGATAGTGACAGGTCCGTGTTCCGCTTCAGGGACCTTGAAATGACTCCTTTGCTTGAAGAAATAGGAGGTTTAGTTGGTATTCCTTGGGAGACTCAGGGTTTGCTTATGCCAGAAAATCACAAGGGTAAGGGTTTCCTTGAGATGATGGGACTGAAGAAGAATCCAGCCTTAACATGTTTGAAAGACTCTTACATCCCATTCGACTATCTGTACGAGAGGTATGGCCATAGCAAGTCATACCACACCTACTTAGATGAATTCGCCCTTACCTCGTTTGGGCATATCCAGAGGAGGGTCTTTGTTTTTATGTTCAGCTTTTTGGGAATGATAGTGTTCCCTATGAAGAAGGCTAGGATCCACACCAGACTGGCCATGGTAACCAATACTTTGATGGAAGGAATTGGTGGGCAGCCTTTCAGTATATTTCCTATGATCGTTGCTGAGATATACCAAGCCCTGGACGACTGTCAGCAAGGGGTCAATCATTTTGAGGGTTGCAACCTATTACTTCAGCTCTGGTTCATGGAGCACCTCCAGAAAGGTGAATACCGACAAGAGATCCTATGCAGAGATTGGGATGATCACATTGCCTTCTACCAGCCAAGGCATATGAATTATATGCCTAACATGTTCGCTCAGCCAGAGGCCGCTGGAGGATGGGTAGAGTTGTTTGAAAATCTGAAAGAAGACCAGGTATAGTGGATGTTCGAGTGGTTCCCTATGGAAGAATTCATTGTTCGATCCCGAGATGCACCATTTCTCATACTCATTGGTCTGAGGGGAACTTATCCCTACGTCCCCCTCCAAGTCATGAGACAGGCAGGAAGAAAGCAAGTCACACCAAGGGTCGACAAAATGAGTCACTTCAGGGCTAACTTTCACGATGATGATAGCCCTCACAAGTGCCAAGCTCAGCACATGTGGCACTGCAAAATGATTTTGGGGAAGGATTCTATCGAGCCAGACAGGTATCATGCCGGCTGTGCACCACACTATTCAGGTTGGTTGGAAGATGATCACAATGGTTTGGGTTAGCCCGGGTTCATCCGAGGCCACATGATTATTAACAAAAAGGCTGAAGCACGGGTTAAGTACAATCAACTACGCAAGAGAATTCAGGAATATGAAAGTGAGCACCGGGAAATACAAGAAGCCCATCAGAAGTTGATCGAAGAGTGGAAAGATATGGCTATCAACTCCAACAAGCGACTAGGGTATTTGGAGCGGGGTCTAGTGGAGCTGGAAGGAAAGTTCATCAAGAGGATTGAAGACTGTCAAAATGCTGAAGGAAATGAAGGCGGATATCTGGCCCGAGCATATTTGCTGCTAGGACTACGCGAGTTGTTGAAACTGTTCGAGGGAGATAAAGATGACGAATCTGGGGAAGGACCTTCTAGGATCAAATAGTTAGGAGTCTTTTTATTTTGCTTTAATGATGTAATAAGTCCAATGGCCACTAGTGACACTTTACTTTTTGTTATTTAGTGTCGTTTTGGATTCGTCTATTTTTATCAATAAAATGAGGCATTTAGCATTATAAGTTCTCCAAAACTATTTGTTGCTAGGCCTACCTTGGACACAACGAGGCCCCCAAATTAGGGCACGATTTATATTCTTGCACAATGTGTTTAAATACTACAACATTTTCTTTTCATAACCCGCACTAACTTATTACCTTTTTGTTTTTTTTCTTTTATTTTTATTCCCCTCCCCAAAGGTTAGTTCGTGCATTCTGGCATCATCATCATATAGTACGAGATCCAAGGGCCCTCCACCTCCTCCTCCTCCAAGTCCGATCAGGAACAAGAACAAGACTAAAATGGAAGACGTGAACAACAACAGAAAAGAGACAGAGGTTACGCAGGGTAGCCCGATCTCTAAGGAAAGTGCCGCCCAACTTGAGCAGAAATTATTGAAATTCCGAGAAGAGCCGGATCAGGTTCGAAACTTGGCCAACTTGTCATTCTCGCTTACCACTCCTGATATCAACTTTCCCAACACCCAAAATCCCGCACCTCCACAGAACACCCCACAACTACCGAAACAACCCACTCATACTCAACACTGCAATACATGTCACATTCCCAACAACACTCTATTACTCATCCCTGAACAGTTGAACACCACAAATGATCCTACCCATAATACTCCCATCTATGTGGAGACCGTACCCCACTACACTCAACCAATTTCAAATGCACCTGAGTCTGATGACAAAGACTTCCTTATCAGGAACTTGGCCGTGGTACTCAAGAAGTTGACCAGCCGAGTCCAGGGCGTTGAAGGAAATAAAGGTATTGAGGGGCTGAATTATGAGGACCTCTGCATTCAGCCAGATGTTGAACTTCCGGAGGGGTACAAACGTCCCAAGTTCGAAATGTTTGACGGCACGGGAGATCCCAAAGTCCATTTGAGGACATATTGCGACAAACTGGTTGGAGTCGGAAAAGATGAGAAGATTCGTATGAAGCTCTTTATGAGGAGTTTTAAAGGGGATGGTTTATCTTGGTACATCAGCCAGGACCCCAAGAAGTGGACAAGCTGGGTAGGTATGGCGTCAGATTTCATGGACAGGTTCCGATTCAATATAGAGAAGGCACCGGATGTATTCTATATCCAGAATTTGAAGAAGAAACCTATTGAGACATTCCGCGAGTATGCTACTCGTTGGAGATCAGAGGCCACTAAGGTCAGGCCAACCCTAGAAGAGGAGCAGATGAACAGATTCTTCATCCGGGCTTAGGATCCACAATATTACGAGAGGTTGATGTTGATCGAGGGCCAAAAGTTCTCCAATATCATCAAGCTGGGGGAAAGAATTGAAGAAGGCATTAAGAATGGTATGGTTACTAATCTAGAAGCATTGCAGGCCACCAACAAGGCTTTACAGTCTGGTGGCACATCCAAGACAAAGGATGTGAGTGCCGCGATGGTCGCACGGGGAACTAAATCACCACTGAAATACCACACTTACCCATCACCCCTACTTACATATCAGCATATCCTGAATTACCAAGCACCCACACCCTCTTACAAAAATCCACCACCTGTTTACCAATCATCTCCACCTCCCACATATCAGCCCACTTAACCCAGATACTCCCAACCTGCACCTGTCTACCAAGCTTATAATGCTCAACCCTCTCTCTACCAATCACCTCCCACTCGCCAAAATTTCCCTAGACCTAGACCAAATTTTGACCGCAGACCTCCTAGACAATACACAGCCATCGCCGAACCAATTGACCAGCTATATGAGAGACTTAAAGCTGCTGGTTACGTCACCCATATCCCTACCATAACTCTATAAAATCCTTCCCAGTGGGTCAACCCTAACAAGACATGTGCGTACCATTCCGGCATGAAGGGACATACCATTGACGAATACCGCTCATTGAAGGACAAGATTTAAACCCTGATTGACAATAAGGTCATTGTACCCTGCTCCGAATGTTCGCAACAACCCCCTACTTGACCATAAGGGTGGGGACATTCACATGTTCGAGATCGAAGATGACTGGGACCCCAAGGGGTCGATAGGATTGATTGCTGAGGGGGATGAGCCAAAGAAGCCAACAGTGACACTCAACCCGATTGTTATCCAGAACCAGCCCTCCGGGGGCGATGAAGTAAACATGTCTATACCACTCGAGTTTGAAGCACCTTCTTCTGCAAAGGTGCCCGGACCAATTGAGGTTGAGTTTTGAGCTCCAAAAGCACCTGCGCCTTTTGAAGTTGTTGTGTTACCACCGAGGGTACCTATTCTTGTATCAATGTCAGACATAACACCGTTCCACTAAAATGCCATACCATGGGATTACACAGCTGAAGCTAGGAGTAAAGGGAAGGCCAAAACTGGAGAAGCAATTGTTGCGCAGGGTATGACCAGAACAGGCAGAGTTTACACTCAAGAACACCTAGCTGAGTCCAGTAAGAAAGCCTCTGGACGGCCATATTGAAACTGGTCCCGATGATCTTTGGAGGAAGATACAAGCAAAAGAGTACTCAATCGTTGAACAATTGAATAAAACACCGGCATAGATCTCCATCCTAGCTCTTCTACAGAGCTCTGACGCACATAAAAATGCCTTGATGAAGATACTAAGTGAGGCATATGTGCCCAGCAACATAACTGGAGGAGAAATGGCGAACATGGTAGGACAAGTGTTGGAGAGTCATAAGATTACCTTTCACGAAGATGGTCTACCACCGGAAGGGCGAAGCCACAACAAAGCGTTGCACATCACCGTGCAATGCGAGGATTATTTCATCACTAGAATCATGGTCAATGGGGGATCCAGACTCAACATTTTTACGTTGATATCTCTCAGGACATTGGGGAAGAGCCTGCACGAGATTAAAGATGGGGCCATCAATGTCAAAGCCTTCGATGGGTCTCAAAGGTCCACTATTGGGGAGATCAGTTTATGCTTGCATATGGCACCAACTTGGTTCGACGTTGACTTCCAAGTGATAGATGTCCCGGTATCCTATAACTTGTTGTTGGGACGACCATGGATCCATGCTGTCGGAGCTGTAGTGTCAACCCTGCACCAGGCAGTGAAGTTTGAGTGGAATTACCAAGAGGTGATTATTCATGGCGATGGTAGCAACCCCATATACAGTCGCTAGACCATCCCGATGATTGGAGAAAGAAGGAGAATAAGCAGAGAAACCTACCATCACATCGAGCGGGTCAACGCTGTGAACAAGGATAAATAGTGGGATAACAAGATTGAAAGTATCCTGAATTGGTGTGGATATGAGCCCGGAAAAGGACTTGGCAAAAACCTCCAAGGAATAACCAAACCCATCAAGCTGAAGAAACATGGTACTACTTTTGGTCTGGGGTATGAATACACTTGGAAAGAGTTCGATGACTGGTCGCCACCATGGCGCGGTCCCTACTACCCGCTAGAGCACCCGATACCTCGCCTGGAGCAGACTTTCCAACCAGCAGATACTATATATGGGTCAGAAGAAGATGAAGCATTGGCAGCAATGAAGAATCTGTTTCTGGAGGACGGTGATATGGACTGCTGTGTTATTTTCGAGGAGGAAGGGGAGGAAGGCCCTTCCATACAAGCTGTAAACCGCGGAGTGTTGACATGTGATTTTTGATCCTCCCCGAAATTTTACCCATTTTTAGCATGTAAATATTTAATTTAGGCCTAATATAACTATTTTAACTATTTTTGACTTATTTACTTTCATCATAAAAATGAAAAAAAATACAAAAATGGTTGCATATTACTCTATTTTAATCATGTATTAGATATTTTTAGAGAGATTTGTTCCTTTGAACCTATTTTTTATTTTAATATAATCTTGAAAAATACAAAAAAATAATAATAATAATAATAGGACCTTATTTTTCATCTTTATATAATTTTAAAAATATAAAAATAGTCTCATTAATGTATAGTCATTTTAATCTTTTTAAAAAAATACAAAAAAAGTACTTTATATTTATCTTTATATAAAAATGAAAATTACAAAAAAAAATAATTATATTAATATTTTGTAGTTATTTTTAAACTTGAAAGTACAAAAATAGTTTTGTTTTAGTTGTCAATCATATTTTAATAGTTATTTTGCTTACGTAGTATTAATTAAATAACTTCATGTTTTTATTCTCGGTTCCGGGGAAAGAATAACATTTGGGTTCAAACGACCCATTTTTAGGCTCAAACTGGGACCTAGCCCATAACAACCCAATACCCAAGCCCAATACCCAAATCCACTACCCTAAAACCTAGATTCTAGAATACACCTAAATAATACCTACACTACAATATATACAAGAGGAGGGCCGCAACAGTAGGCGACCCCTTCTTCACGTTTTCTTCAAGCTTTCCCGTTCTGCAACTTCCATCAACCCCAAACGACCAAAGACTCCCAGCCATCGCCACCAGCCCCAACCAGTTGGCCTCCCATTTCCGTCGAAACCAGTAACCACACAACCCACCTCACGTCGAGACTGTTTCGTCGTTAACCAGCAACACCACCAAGCTGCTGCGTCGAACCAGCCTACTGTCGTCGCCAACACCACCAGCCTTCCTCGACCATACTCAAAAACGACCCCCTTACCTGTCCGTCGACCACCAATCATCCTCTCCAACCAGCAGTGAACCAAACGACCATAGCTGTTTCTTCTGAGCTGCTTCGTCTTCAACCTCACTGTCACACGAACGACCCAGCCCAACGAATCAGTCAAATAGTCTAGCCGACCACTATTACGTCCAAACGACCCTTCTCTGACCAACCAGCAACTCCAGCAACTAGACCACCCAGTTCGTCACCTCACCACCCCTAAAACGACCACCAATAACAGCCTACTCTCTATCATGTCTCAGCATGAAACAACGCTGGAATTAGGTCGCTAGCAGGTCGTTCGTGTGTGTCGTTTTTACTGTTGCTCAAGTGTCGCCTTTGCTATGGTAATAGCGTCATTTTTAAATCGAGGTTGTTCGTTTTGAGATTTCCGGGCAGATTAGATTTTCCGGTCAAGGTTTCGTCGCTTCGTGTCCCTCTTGGTTCTTGGTTCGCTGCCCAGTACCTTGTTCAGCAAATCTCTATTCCTGTTTTATCGAGAATATTTAGCAATAAAAGGTCCATTTTCTTCATCTCTTTCCCTATTATTTATCCTTGTGTCTTGTTACTGTGCTTTCTGGTTCTGTTGCGTTGCATGACAAAACTCTCATTTTAATTGAAGTTAATGT